>JBBPTO010001111.1:0-18554 GCA_038094155.1 Pulveroboletus cf. aberrans | reverse complement strand
CCTCTACCTTCGCCAAAGAGCTTGGAAAACTCTTGAACTATGACCTTGCCTTGTCCACTGCATATCACCCCCAGACTGATGGGGAAACTAAACAAGTCAACCAGGAGATCGAGACCTATCTTTGGATCTTCTGTGGGAATAACCCTTCCTCATGGCACGAACTTCTGACACATGCCAAGTTCACGCATAATCACCGTCCACACTCCATAATGGGAAAGTCCCCATTTTACCTCATGATGGGCTATGAACCCCGTGCCCTACCTTCTATTGTTCCCAATACCAAGGTCCCCACAGTCGAAGACCGCCTTAAATCCCTCACTGCCTCCTGTGATGAGGCCCTCGCTGCACACAAACTTGCCTGCCAGACTATGGCCCAACACACCCAGTCCAAGTTCCAGCCTTTTGTCAAAGGAGACAAGGTCTGGCTCGAAGCCACAATCTAAAGCGGAACATCGTCAACCTGAAGTTTGCCCCTAAATGGGAAGGACCCTTCTCCATCACCGAAGTCCTGTCCCCCATCACATACCACCTAAAGCTCCCGTCCACCTGGAAGATCCACCCAGTCTTCCATGCTTCTCTTTTATCGTTGTATCACGAAAACAACGTACATGGCCCCTGTTTCACACGACCACCCCTGGACCTTGTAGAAGGCAAGGAAGAGTATGAGATCGATAAGATCTTATGTCACTGCAGAACTCTGTCCAACCACCACTTCCTGATCCAATGAAAGGGCTACACCACTGAAGAAGATTCATGGGAACCCGAACAGAACCTGAAACATTCTAAGGCCGCTCTGACGGATTATAAGAACTGTCACCCCTCCACCTTTTCCCCAATTCCTTCACCTTCATCCCACCATAGCAACCATGACTACATCCCCACTCCGCAATGTTGCCTTCGTCGCTGATGACATCAAGGAACCATCCACCTCCATTGTCGATTCTTTGTCCACTGTGTCCACCTTAGAAGAAACCTTCTCCAAGGTCTCTACCCTCGTCGAGTCCGTCACCAATGAAAACCGTGCCCCATCCCCCACTTTCGCAGATGGCGGCTGGAACAGCCTTCCCCTGGATTCCCCCTTCCGTGCTCCCCTCATAGAAATCCCTAGGCCTCCCGCACCATGCCCTGTCCAAGCCATGGACCTTCCTATCCATGCCCATTGTCTCCGTCCTCAAGCTATCCCCTTCCCGTACATCGCCGCATTTCGTAACCACGTCTATGACAGGCACATGGCCATTCCCATCAGTGCCCACCTAGATATGGGCTCTGCTTTATACTGCCTTGTTCGTCTCTTATGGCAGATCGGCTGTCTCAACTTCATCAACCACCCCACTGCCGTCGCCATCCTCGGTGAAGCCAATACCAAGCTAGATATTCTCGCCCACCAGTTAGAACTCGGAGAGTTCCTGGAGGATCTCGATCAATACCTCACTGAGACCAATGCTCAACACTCTGAGCCGTTGCCTGTACCCATCCCTCCTATCACTCCCACTACCTCCGCCACTGCTGCACCACGTACACTGTCCACCCCATCTGCATCCTTGTCCCCTCTCGACGAGGAAACCATTGCTTTCATAGATCAGACCGAACTTCATCATCACGAAAACTGAGGAGAAGTCATCCTCACCAGAGATAACCTTCGCTACCCCCAGGCTTGCTTTCAATGCAGCCACCTCAGGCATTTTCAGGACCAGTGTCCCGAATACCTCTGTCCCATTGTCTTCGCTTTGCCCCCAGCCATAGTCAGAGAGAATGCCCTCTTTGATGCCCTACACCTTGGCCCTCTTTCTCTACCTCGCCCTCATCCCGTCACTCATCCCGCCGCTCATCCACGTCGTCCTCGTCTAGAGGAACTCCGCCACCGAGTCCTACACCCCAGCGTGCATGATGAACTGTTCATTTCCCTACCCAACAATGCCCCACACCCTTATCGGCACCCACCCGGGAGCCCCTGCCTATCGATGAGAGAGAGGATGAAGGAGACTTTGAATTCAACAACGCTGCCATGTCGAACATGACTGGTGAGCCCTACGGGAATTATAAAGATTTTTGAAGTCGGTGACTTCAAGTCTACTAAGGGGGTAATGTTATGATTTACTCCGGACTATGCTTTTTCCTTTGACTTATCACTTACATACGCATAGGTATAAGTCTCAACTTGGACGTTCATTTCTTTTCATCGCTGACTATGATACCTTGACACATCACCTGATGCCATTGCATCCACCCCACTTACCACGTCAGCGATTCCTTCCTTCATATTCCTTCACATTCTATGCCTACCCTGAACTTCCTTACATATATAAACCTGCTTCGTCACACATATGCTCCTCAGTCTAGTCTTACTGTCATCTACCTTGTTCTCTTTGTCACTGCCAGAATACATCGTTATCTCCACTCTTCGATACAGGCCCATGGGTAGCCTTTAATACCTTCTTGCTCTTCGTCGACAACCCTTAATCGGGAAGTCCCCATCGTCGACCTCATCTTGAGGTCTCCTTGTCACGACCGCTTATGCGGGAGTTACCACCATTAACTCGGTAGTCTTTGTCGTCTGTCCTCAATCGTAGGCAGACTCCCTTGTCCATCATTAACTCGGAAGTCCTTGGCTGCCATTAGCTCAGTAGCGACCTCTTGTCACCAAACCTCACTAGTAGGTAGGCTCCTTGTAGATGTCTTGCAATTGTCAAGCTCCATCGCCACTTTGTCCACAGTTAAGACTGAAGTCCTGACAGTTCTACGCCCGCCCATCTCCAGGTCAGCCGTAACAGTGTCAGGCTTGCTCCTAGCTAGGGCAGGTTCACCATCCAACACCTCCATGACATCAGCTGGGGGTGGCTGAACCTTACAAGCTGCATACAGCCAATTAGATGCAACCATGGACTGAATTGGTGAAAAGACTTACTTGGAACCAGTCACAGAGTGACCTTCACCACCTCCTCCTTCTTCTCAGCAACCTTCAATTTTCCACCTCAGGCATATCTACACCTCCCCTTGGTGTCAACACACATGAGGCATGCCACCCCTCACCTTCTCGCCATGCATGCCACCCAACAGTTCTTGCATAGCTGGCATGGGACCAGGTAGCAGTAATTGTCCACCACTTCATCTTCTTTCTCCATTTCCTTTCAAGATTGCTTGGGACTGATTAGCACTGTACAACTCCTGAGGCAATATGAAACTCACCTTTCAAGGAGGAACCATGACCTCTGCATTCCACCCTGCTCCCAACTTCATAGTGTTCATCACCATTGTGGGTGCTTCTGATGGACCCTGAGTTGGCATGTTGTGCACTGGGGAGGGAGCTTGAGGATCACCTGGTGCTTCATTGACCTCCATTTGGGTGGCAACTGGTGCCAATTCCATGACTTGCATGGCCTTGCAGGCCTGGGCCTTCCACATGTCAGCTGCCTCATGGGCCTCCAAAATCACCTTGAGCATCTCATGCAAGAGCCATTCAGCCACAGCACCCATATCTTTGATGAGCCACATTGTGGTCCCAAGCTCAGTCTGCTAGGTGTTGACATGGCTGTGTATGACAAAGAAAAGGAAAAGCCACATACCAGTGCTCAGTCTAACTCCTGGCACCACATATCTTGCTCCTCATTGAAGAGATGTTGAAAGACCTAGACTGCTATACATCTCCAGATAGGAAACTAGCAGGTCAGCAATACAAAGAAAGAAAATGAAGGGATGATAGGTCTGTCCCAGAGGGAATTTGTAGAGTAGAGCTCCATGGAAGAGAACCACAGGACTTACAGGAGGTGAAATGGATGATGATCTGAAAGAGCTCCTATGCTTCAGACATGGCTGATGAGCACAGAACTTGATTCTTCACAGATCAGGAGAGAAGAATGAAGAGAGGATCACAGACACAGCTGGATCACTGATGATGATGATGAACTGAACTCGAGATGGATGGAAGATAGATGGCAGACAATAGATGATCGATAGATAGATAGATAGATAGATCTTGTGCTCTGTGTGAAACACAGTTTTTATAGTCTGGGCACACCTGAGACTCTAAATACATGTAAAGAGCATGACCAGATTGAAAACTGGATTATCAGATCTACATATCCAGTGACTGGGTTGACAGAACCAGATTGACTGGATGTACAAATTAAAGTGTCCAGTATAGTAAAATGAAGATTTGACTTACCAACAGGTGATAGACAAGGATGGATCAGATTGGATATGAGGACTGGATCATACAGGATATGCTGGATATGCTGGATACAAGGACAGGGAACTACCATTCCCTACAGTGGAGTGTGTGAAGGTCGAGCTCAATTAGTTAGTGAAGGGGGATACTCAAGATCAGAGTATGGGGTCCAAAGAGGATGGGGACATAGGCCAGTTATTCTGTTGATGAGTGCCAAATGAGCTGAAACTTTGCCTTAGTTAGACAATCAATGCATCTTGAGCAATCGTGATCTGGAGAAGATGTCAGAGTGAAGTGGAGAGCAGAGATGGGCAGAAATCAGCTGACAGGTGGCAAGAATATTCTAGCATGGTCAGAGGGAATGAGGAGAAGGAAGGTGCTTATGTAGCTTTGAACGGCAACAATGTGGGGCTTCAGGACTTGGGGTTGGTCATGAGAAGTGGAGTCACACTTAATTATTGAAGTGAGGCATTTAAATGAGAGTTGGAGGTCAGAAGAATGAGAAGAGTGGTTTTGGAGGTAATTGGAGGTGGAGGTAATTAGAGATATGAAGGTTGGAAAGGTAAGGGTGTGGAAGTCATGGTAGGTAAGGGAAAAGTCAGAGGTTGAGAGGATGAGGTTTCGGATGTTTGAGGAGAGGGAATCAGAGGATATTGGAGGTCGGTTCAAAGACATGGAAGGAGGTTGGAGGTCAGGAAAAGAGAGGGAGTTAAGGTCTGAGAAGTGGTTCTGTAGATAAATGAAAGGATGTACTCAACTTTTGACATGCAGGAGCTAGGACCAGAGATCAAAAACAACAGGAGGAGAGAAGATGATGAGGGATGTGATGAGGGGATGGATCGGGAGCACAATATGAAAGGGATTGAGGATGGAGGAAATTCAGAGCATTTGAGTAGTGGATCATAACTCTGGAGGGATGCAGTGAGCTTTTTGGAGTTGTAAGGAGGTTGTCATGGTCACGAGCACAGTCCCTTATCCCCCTCTTTTGGGTCAACATTCCAACATTGAAAGAGGAACAGGTATAGGGTAATTGTACTGACGTTTGATGCCAAAGGCAGCACAGAGGCATGTGGAGGTGATCAGAGCACTAGGGGTAATTGGAGAAGGAACAGAAGGAATCAGAGTGGAGGACCTGGGGGAGATTGGATGACTGAATCCAAGGAATGGCCCTGCAAATGAATGAAAGGAGCGAATCAACTTTCAATGCACAGCAACTAAATCCTAGGAATGGAGGTGGAAGGGGTGCAGAAACCAGG
Organism: Pulveroboletus cf. aberrans; assembly: GCA_038094155.1. Lineage (NCBI taxonomy): Eukaryota > Fungi > Basidiomycota > Agaricomycetes > Boletales > Boletaceae > Pulveroboletus > Pulveroboletus cf. aberrans. The sequence continues at coordinate 13,133 of JBBPTO010001111.1, read as the reverse complement.
AGGATCAGGAAAAAATCAGAGGTAAAATGGAGGTGGAAGTGGAGATGAGGGTGGAGGCTCAGAGGCTCGAAGGAAATGGAATCTAAGGCATTCACCCTGAAAATGAACAGAAGGAATCATAAGACTCAACTTCTGATACACAGCAACTACAGGCCAAAGAAAAAGGAGGAGGTAGAAGAGTTGGAGAGCAGGAGGTTAGGGAAGAGCCAAACCAAGGGAGGTCAAGCACCTGTATATTTGAGAGGACCAGTTCGAATGCTCCTATAGCATTTCTGGCAATTGAGTTAGAATGACAGAACATTGGAGGTTGAATAATGGAGAGCTGAAAAGATGTTGGAGGGGAAGTGAAGATCAGGAGAGAAGAGTGACAAGTGCTGGGCACAAGCATGGAGAGTGGACTGTAAGGTCCAAGGAAACTCCAGGCAAATCCAAGGTAGGTCCAAGGTTGTTATTCAGGAGTTGGCTGGCTAGGCCAATGCAAGCCTGAGAAAGAGTGTTGGATATTCAGAGGAAGAGAGGGATGTGAGGTTGATTCTGGAGACACAAAAGTCGGCACTTTGGAGCTGGCATTCCATCCATAGAAGTCCAGCATAGGTGCTTCTCAATACCCATAGTCAACAGACTATAATGGGTAAGCAAGCAGGGGTTGATACTAGTGTGTTTCAGAAACCCAACAAGGGGTTATGCATATTGCATCAGAGATGGTTTTGCCTGAGTGAGGAAAAGTGGAAGGGGTTTTGGGAAGATCAGAGAACAAGAGTAACATCAAAGGAATGCAAAGGGTATAGGAGGTGATGTGGGGGTGTCAGAGATGATGGTCCTTTGAGGAGAACACATTGGAGACGTCTTCAAGACATCAAAGATGACACCATCAAGGCATTGGAGGTTTAGAAAAGAGCATGATATTGTTGGGGCAGGTAGAGATAGATGAAGGGAGGTCAGAGGTCATAAGGAGTCAAAGGACATCCAAATGAAGAGGTGAGATAGTGCTGTGGTGATGACATCAGAGGTAGAATAAGGAATGGATGCATTCAGGAGAGGTGGGAGAGAAGTGGTGAAGGAGCAATGCAACTCCTGGTGTTATGGAGGTTGCATGAGTCATGCTCCTAAGGATAATATCTGAGGATCGAGGAAAGTTTCAGAGATGCATCAGAGTGTGACTAGAGGCTACATGCAATGCAATCCTAAAGGTGGACTTCGAGAGGGAGTCTTGATGCAGAAGGTAGAATGGAGGGACAGGGGTTGCATCTGAAGGTGATCAGAGCTATCAGAGTAAGCATCAGAGACAATGCCATCAGAGGGAACATGGGTGAGGACATGAGGAAGGAGTGGAGGTTGTCATTGCAACATCAGAGGAAATGTATCTTCAGTGTAAATGGCATGTCAGAGGTTGTAAGGACAGTAGAAGCAAGAGGCAGTTTGAATATACTGTTAGGATGCTGAACTCCTCTGGGGCTTCATCTGATGGAGGTCTGAGGTGTATTGGTCAACTCCAGGGCAAAAGAATGCTGGATGGGCTGGAGGTCCAATGGAGATGAGATGGAACAATGTGCAGAGGTGACAAAGGCAGAACAGGGCAGAGATAAGAGGTTATGGAGGTGAGGACTTGGCACAGGACTTATGTGTCATGCCCTTGCCTACTGTTGGGTCCTCATTTCGGAGATGGGAAGGACAAGTGAGGAGTATAAAGAAGGTAAGGGAAACTTCATCAGAATCAGATGAAATTAGAGGAGTGAGAACATCATTGAGTGACTTCAATATTTGAACTGAGGGATACATGGGGAAACTACAGAAGTTATATGTATACTAGAGGATCAGATCAGAGTCCAGAATAGAGAATGGAGAAGACCATATGTAAAGGTACAATAATGGTTGGAGATCATAGGGGACCGAGGGGCGATGTACGTAGGATTAGAGAATGGAATGTAACACAGGAATAATCATAGGAATGGAACATAGGTCAGAGGAATGGAATGAACATAAGAGAAAACAAGATCCAGATCAATCATAATTGGTTCGATGGGGGAAGAGGTTCTGGTATTGGAGATCCAACAAGGAATAGGATGAAGTCCATCAGAGAAGACCAGAGATGAGGGAGTCAGAGTTGGAAGTGACATAGGGGGTATCGGAGGGGAGTTTAGAGGTGTGAGGGTAAGGGTTAGGATGGGATATGACAGCCTGTCAACTCTCCTGAAAACATCTCCTCTCACTCTCATACATCATCTCACCCTCTCACATCCACTCTTTCTAATCCAGTTGGACTGTCAAACAGGCCATTCAGAAGTGGGTGGCATCTCTTGCCCATCTGGTTGGGAGAGTTAGTGAGGCAGTCTCATCTTCTCACTCTAAGTCATTAGCTGGGCACATTGACCTGACATGCTTGGATACTGAACCTGACATGGAGCCATTCACAGATCCTGACATGCCTCAGAATTCAAACAGCACTGACCTAGTTGTAGAACTTGGTATGTGGTTATGAGACAACAGCCTTCCAGTATCACTCATCTAATTTATTGTATAGATGAAAACATGGTGCTCATCAATCTACACATTCTTCCTGGATTATGTAGTGATGCAGCAACACAATGGCTGTCCATGCCATTTCTTCCTGTGTGCAACATGTAAATGTAAGACTGACCTTGGTGGTGTATGCTGCTATCAGGATACCAAGGATAAGTCTTCAACTATGAACCTAAAGCACCATGTGATTGGATGCTTTGGGGAGAATGCTGTCAATGATGCTCTTAAGGGTAAGAGTGAAAATGCTAACAGTGGCTCAATCTCTGTTGCATTTGCACAACATGAGCAACAGCCCATGCACTATATCCACAGAACACACTCCAATCTAAAAGTTATGTGAGTTCTTCACCATTACAAGATTTGCAGTTGACTGGATTGAATGCCATTGCACATCTCATCAAGTGGGTTACAGAGCAACTGACATTTTAATATTGTTAATGATCATGAACTCCATGAACTTTTGACAGCTGGACATCCTCATATTTGCATTCCATCTCCCAACACTCTTACTCACAAGATCTATCTGGTGTATGATAAGGCAAGTGATCACATTGGCAAGCTTCTTCAGGTCACTCTTTTTTTATTGGATTGAGACAGTGTCACATCCCATCCATTTGACCCAATTCTGGACTCTGATACAACTCCGCTCATACCTCCGGTGCACCCTCCATCATTACACAACTCTGTTTCTCTGCACAACTCATAGATTTCCTTATGTATGTTCCTTGTTCTGTATTTAGTTTAGTCTCACTGCTCTGTTTCCTCCAATGCTGTGTAGCATAGCTCTGGCTCATTTCTGATTTGAAGCACAGCTCCAGCATATGACTTCTCTGACTCCATCTTACTATATCTACATAGCCTCTGACTTTCCTCTGACTATATATACTCTGACTTTGTATGTAGATACCCCAGCCTGAATATCAACTTAGACAGTCCTCTGTTCATCTCCAAGTTTCTCTGATGTGTCTCCAACCAACAAAGGCCATGACAATGTGAAGACATGACACATAAGTCCTGTGTCAAGCCTTCACCCCTTTGGATGCAACCCTCCAGATGTCTGACTATCTCTGGTCTCTTTTTACCTCAACCTCTGATCTCCAACCGGAGTTTGAGCATAGGATGTTCCAGTCTTAACACAATGCTAACACAATTCAGATCATCTCCACTTTGAAATGGATGCATGGACTTGTGTTTTCACAAGGGTGACAGCTCCTTCACTTTATTCATAGCTGAATGTCACCATCCACCATTCATGCTTTCCTTTGCCTGGGTGCATGGGAAAGATGCAACTTGCTCTTCATAGAGGACCTTTTAGCTGTGGTTAAGTCACAAAAGGGGAAGTGAAATGAGGCAGAGACAGAAAAGGATGAAAACTTCAAGGATAAATATACTGTATTACTGTTCATGCTGAGTATTCTTACTCTTTGTTGAGCATAATACCTGTGGTGATATTGACCACCATGGTGTTTTTGAAACATCATAATAATAACAGGTTGGTGTGGATCCATACCCACAGTGGGTATGGTGTTCATGGATACAGGTATGTGTTGAGATTCTGTGAATCAAACACTAGGTCCTGTACTCTGTTAATACAGGCAGACTGTAGTGCTTATACACTATTCATGTTACTAAAAACAGATCAAATATTAAGCTTGACTGTTACATCAGTCAAACTTAATTAAAGTGTAATCTTAATTACACTTCAGGATTGACCACATGACAATCTGGATGCAGTCTTTATGACTCAGCTATGATGTCATTAGTCTGGAGCTTTCTTAGCTTTACAATGGCTGTGTTGGATTGATCCAGATCCAACTCCACCTATTTCAAATAAGTGGAGCAGCATGACTGATTCTATAATGTCATTCAGACATCATTGACCTTGTTCTAGCTACATCACACACAAGTACATACATGTTTCTGGATGTATTGAAAGGTGATAAGTGCCATGATGTAATCAATCATTTCCCCTCAAGATCAAGCTTCTAAGAAGCTCTACAAGGGTTGATCTCATCAATCTTGCCTAACCCAAACTTGGTCACAAGAACTTTAGTCTCTATCTCAGTGAGTATTATCAACTCACCTCTCTCTTCTCTGCCCTGCACAACAGGAGTACCCTTGTACCCTCCTGTTATGTTATGAGCCCCGCCTAGGTGTAGTGGGCAAGCAGGCTATATCTTTTGAAATATTTCATCATGCCTCCTGCTCCTGCCTCACAGAGAGACAGAGTTCTTGTTTATGGGTTCTTTGATGCTCTTTCCATCCTCATTGCATGCTTTGGCATTGCTTTGGGACAAGCCTATTGGATCACTGACAGGCTTTATGAATTTCAATGGAGAGATATCACTTGCCTCTTAATAGATTCCACTGATGATGATTACTGGTCCCTATTCTATACCGCCATGTTTGATGGTGAGGTTACAATCTTCAGCTGTAGCTTTCACAGAATGGGACTAGAATCTATTGGTGAGGGGGCTAATCTTCCACCTAGTCAAGGATCTGCACCTTCTGGTTCTGGAAATTCCAAGACTTTAAGTAGTCAACAAGAAAATCCAGAAACACCTCCTGAAAATCTGCATTCATCCAGTGGTTCAAATTCTCCAAGATCTCAAAATTCCGGTTCCAATCCATTGCATCATCTGCATCATTCTCCTATAACCTCTATTCCTATTCTTGTTCAGGCCATTCAAAGCATCTTAGCAGAGCAAGCTCAATCTTTACAACAACAAGCAGAGTCATTGGGATTGTTGCCTCAAGATCTTCCAAGACTTGAGTCACCTCCTTTGCAACAATCATCTATCCCTCCAACACCTGCTCCAATACCTGCTCCTGAAGAAGACCTATTTGGTGGACCTGATTACACAAGAAGATTCTGGAACTTCCTTTCTTTAGAAAGTTTCCCAGAAGAGCTAAACATAAGGCTTATCAACTGGGACCTGGCTGCCCAAAGAGGTACTTTGATCAATACTCACAGATTAATTCCCATTTTGAGAAGAGCTACCCACTTCTCAGACTTGGTATTTCCTGGAGTTTCAGTTTTTGCTCCCTGTATCTGGGATACTATCCTCATAGAAAGAGGAGGAGTACATTGCTGTGAATTCAATGAAAAGATCCTGGTTGCAAGGAGATCTCCTAAAGATCCCCTTGACTTACACATCACTGAACCATTTTATCAAGTGGTCGAGACCAGTGACATCACAGAGGTACATCCAGGAATATCAAAGAAGGTGCCTTGCACTTGGTGCAACCATGACTTTCTGAGAGGCAAAGCTCATATCTGCATTGGAAATGATAATCAAATTGTCCAAAGAAGGGTCTCTCAGAATCCTTTATTAGCCCACTCAGAATTCTCCTTCATCATCGTCCCAGAACACCTTTACTCCCACCTCGATCAACAGTATCTCATACTGGGTCACTATGCTGAACTTCCACTCCTACATTCGTCATCTTCCTGTCCTCTCCCACTGTCACCATCTTCACCCAGACATTCCCAACTTTTACCTGGAACAAGTTCCGGTCCTTTCTTGCCTTCATCTTCAGAATGATAGGGTCTCAATCCATGCCCATATATGGCCCTTTCAGGGCAAGTGAAGACCAATCATGATGAGTTTCAGAATCTAATGTATCTGAGGCAATGGCAATGGGCAGAGGTAGAAGAAGAAAACATCTTGGAGATGGGAGAAGAATGGGTCCAGCCAGATCTGAACCAACCACCCTATCTTCAACAAGTTTGTTGGATCAATCCACAAGGCAAAATTCAGTATTAAGTTCCTCTGACCCCAGTTAAACTCCCCCTTTACCTCCACCCAGATTATATCAATTTCAGAGTTTGGCACAGGGGAGAATACTATCAGATCCCATGCCTGAAGGTCTATTTATTTTCTCATCCATATATCCAACCCCATACAGTCAACTTCCTGATGCCAAGGCTGGTCTATCCAGTCAAACTCCAATGGATTGAGACCAAGTGGATGTCAATGGACCGAGGAGAGATCAATAGTTGGGCTTACAATGAGGAACCCTTAGCGGATATCTATGAAGGTGCAAGTTGGGCATTCCCAGTTGATACTTATTGTCAAACTTGTCACATCTGAGCTCACTGGTTTGGGTTCAAGGTGGTTCAGAGGAACCACTGCAATTCCACTTGTAACAAGCTTCTTCTTCAATCTCTTCATCCTAATCTTGAAGTAGAAGAAGGTGATTGGAGGGTAACAGGAGATCCTGAGGAGATTTCTTCTCAGGAAATGATGCTGGTCATTATGGACCATAAACTTCGTCTTCATTGGCAGTCTCTTCCTTCTTCCAGGGGGCTTATGGCCATCCAACATTGAATAATCTATGGTACTGACGAAGAACGTCAGATTATCTACCAAGGTTTTGCAGATGAGACCCTGGAAAGATGTCTTGGAAGAGATTATAGAAGATTATGGTGAAGAAGAGCTGCAATCATTGGAGAAGAAAAATGTAGGCATCTCAGAATGCTTTAAAGACAATTCCCCCTTTTGTGCAGATGTTCCTCACTCCTGGCCTCTTCCATTCTCATCTGCCTTTCGATATTTCTTCAACTTTGATGAGCCTTTTTGAAGCTTTCTTGAACTATGTGTCTATTTCCCTCAAGTCCTTTCTATTCCTTATGTTACCTGTTTGGTTCAAAATGTCTTGATTCATCCTGGGATTCTTTCCGATGATACATTGCCAAACCTGCATTTCTTTGTGAAGACATACTTTATAAACTTTGAAGCAATACCATCAAGACCAATGCCAAAATGGTATCGAGTTACAAAAACTCCTAGTCCCATGAATCGAATAAGACATAAAGAACTAAGAACAAAGGAATGGTAAATGAGAAGAGATTGAGAACCAAAGTGGAAAAGAAGAAGAAAGACTTGAAGAAGGAAAGGTTTAACCTCAGAGGAAGGATCTGCTGCAGAAGTTGAAGAGCACCTACTCTCTCCACATGATGCAACTCAGGAATATGAAACACAGGATCTAACCGAAAATAAATCACATATGGATATAGTGGATCAAACCAGGACACCAGGAAGATTGGCCAACACCGATCAAAGATCTAATGATGGAAGACCAGACTTTCGGGCTATTTTTGATCATTACATGTTTGATGACATCTTTGATCAACATTTTACTGACATTGTTCTTCATAGCCGAAATTAAAATGGCTCAACTTCCCACTGATCCTACAACCCTTCAAACTGATGATACTCTTTTGGATCACATTCCTGTTCTAACTGGTCACAATAACTACCTGGAATGGAGAGAAAGAATGAAGAACTTTCTTAAGGCTTACAACCTTTGAAAACTTGCTGATGGAACATGTACCTGGGTTGGCACTGTTGCAGCAAGTAGAGCAAACTGGTGTTTGCTCAATGACAGAGTCTATGGCAACCTTTGCATGTCTGTAGACACCAACATCACTGCAAGGCTTTCCACCTATGACCAACACTACATCATTGGTGGCACTGGAGCTGATGCCAATGACATCACAAACTCCAAAACCCATGACACCTGGATTGCTCTACAGAATCTCTATCAAGTATCATGGATTTCAGCACAGTTCAGCCTTTGAACTGACCTTGACAATGTCAAAATCAGAACTGACAGCGTCAAACAATTTATGAAAGACATGAATCATATCCAAACTCTCTTGAGCTTGCAGGAGACAATCAAGCTGAACCTGCTCAAGCCATGCACTGCATGGTTTGACTACCAAAACACCCCAATCACCTTGTGTCAAACTTGACACAATCTACCAACATCGGAAATCTTACCCAAGATCACATCCACAATGCTGTCTTTGCAGAGATCAATCTCAGAAAAGCACAAGGAACACAAGGTCCTTCAAAGGGACATGCCAAAGTTGTTGCAGAAGCATCAAATGCAACTGCAAATCAAACAAATCCTTTTAAAGGAGGGCCACCTCAGCAAAATAGATGGCAATCTCAAACCATGGGACAAAGCTCACAACAAAGCTCTAGTAAGCACACCCAAGGTAAAAAGCCCAAAAGAAAGGATTTAAACCTACTGCCTCTCAACATCAAGAGAAGAAGCAACAGAGGCACTTCAGTTATCAAAACAAAAGAAAAAGACTGGCAAAGGATGAGGATCTGGTGCAAAGATGGTAGAAGGTTTTGTTGGAATGGTAGAAAAAGCAGAATTTAAAGAAGAAGCTGACATTAGAGACTGTCCTAATCCTCTCAGCACCACCCTCAATGGTGAACAGGATGAAGACACCAGAATGAACATGGCTGGTGCACCACCTCAAATATGGGATGCTCCATACACAGCACCACCCACACCCATTCAACCAGTGGCATCCTCCAATCCATCAATTATCTCACTTTCAGAAGAGCCTATGCTTATCAGTAGGCCCTTTCTTATCCTGAAGCACACACTCTTATTCTAACCCACTTAATTGTGGAGACAACCTGCCATAAGGCAGAGACACTTCTAATCAAATGGAAGGAGGAGGACAAACACCTCTAGTACACAACAGGAGAAAAGCTAAAAAAGGAAAAAGAAAGCAGATTCTATTTTGAGGAGGTTTAACTGATCAAACAGAAAATATAATGTGGGAAGATCAACCTCATTGGTATGCAGATTATCATAAACCCTATGGTTCTTTTGATTATGGTTATTACCATCCAAACCAGGATACCCCTGGGTATTACCCAAGGAATGATCATTATGATCTAGACGAAGGAGATCCAATGGATTACAATGTAAACCTTGGAGAGAAATCTACTTATGGTGACTGTTATACTGTGAGAGACAAGAACGTGGGAATGAATGGCCTAGCCACATCTTCCCCAATGCAAAATGTATCTACAATCACAGACTTCCAAGCACAAGATCATTGGCTTGTTGACAGTGGATGTTCTGATCATCTTTCACCATATATAGATGACTTCACCCACATAGGGAACAGAACATGATATGCCAAAACCGCTGATAATTCACCTTTACTAGGATATGGACCTGGAAAGGTTATCATTCAATAAAATGGTAAACCTCTGGTTACCCTAGAAAAAGTCTGGTACACACCAAAAGCAAAAGAGTGTCTACTTTCACTTCCAACCCTCACTCTGCAGGGCTTCACATGTGAGATTGAAGGAAAAGAATCCAGAATTTGGAACAAGTGTGGTAGACTCATGATACAGGTGTCTGCTTTATCACCACAGTCAAAGTTACATTGGTTTCGGTCGTCTCAGATCACACCAATGAACTATCAAGTAGGCAGACTGAAAAAGACCTCTTTATATAAAATATGGCACCAGCACTTTGGACATACAAGTGACAATGCTTTAAGACATGGAGTCAAAAATCCGACTGGCCTACCTCAATGTGCCATCCCCATGTCTCATCCTCCTTGTAAAGAATGTGCTATGGGCAAAATGTCCAACAGATCCTTTCCAGACTCTTCAAAAAGAGAAACATGGACACTTGAACTGGTACACACAGATCTCATGGGTCCTTATCCTGTGGAATCAAGATCAAGAGCACAATATGTTCTTACTTTTATAGATGTTTTGCACTTGTTGCATTTATCAGAGACAAAGCCGCTGCTGCACAACACTTTCAAAATATGGTTTCTTGGGCTGAAACCTTTACTGGTCAACAGCTCACCTCTGTTCATTCAGATCGAGAAGGAGAATTCATGGGCAAACTTCATGCGTTCTTCACTTCCAGCGATATCACTCATCAAACAATGGTACCTCACACCCCTCAATAAAATGGTTGAGCAGAGAGATTTAACAGAACCATAATGGAAAAAGCAGAAGCTATGTGACATCATGCATGCTTACCAAAAGCATTTTGGCAAGATGCAGTAGAAACAGCAACTTTCATCTAACACAGACAACCAATGTGTCATCACAACTGGAAGACCCCTATTGAAATCTTCAAAAGTGGTAACAAACCAGATGTTTTTTACTTCTTAGTATTCGGATGTAAAGCATTTGTATACATTACTCCAGAACAAAGAAGAGACAAACTCAGCACAAAAGCTGAAGAAATGACCTTTATAGGTTATATATCAAACACAAAAGGCTGGAGATTTTGGTCAACAACCAGAAGAAGAGTATTTGACTCTACTCAAGCTGTATTCGATGAATCAGTGTTCCCTCATTGTCTCAAAGGCCAAGAAGATGGACTGATTTCAATTCCAGTAGAGGCTGAAGAAACAATAGCAAATGACACCTCTATTGATCAAGAAGATCAAGAATCTCAAGAAAAACTGGTACAACCTCGAGATCTGGTAGTACCACTACCAATACCAAGATTAAATTTAAATCCCAATCGATCAAAAGCACCACTAGAAGGCAGTACTAGTGATGAAGACTCCTCAGGAGATCATCCAGACACATCTTCCACTTCCACAACATCACCAACTCCCTCTAAAGTCTCTACTTCAAAGAATATGGATCTGTCATCTTCATATCACTCTGTACCTCCCTCTCCTTTCAGACAAGGAAGGAAGCATCCACCATCAAAAGAAGATGTAGACAGACACAAAGCAAAACAAAAGCTACTCCCATATCAAGAAGTAACTGAACCAGAGGAATCTGATTCAATAAGGAAAAGCGACTGGATGCCACCAAGGCAAACTGAAGACAAATCTCTTGTGAGATTCAGAGCACGTCCTCATCAATATCATCCTACAAGGAGAGAATGTGAACAAACCTTCAGACCTCCTCAAGAACTTGTTCAAAGATTCACAAGGATTGCCCAAAGAAGAGTTCAACCAGACACTGCTTATGGAGATCTCACTCCTATTGAGATAGAACGACAGGGAATAAGGGCTTCAATGCAAACCCCTATTCAAGAGGATGTACAGATTCAGGAGGAGCAAGTTCAAGAAGAACAAGCTCATGATGAAGAAATGGAAGAACCAACCAATCAAGAAGGTTTAGAACAACTCTATGAATCAATGTCTAGTTTGATTGCTCGACATTCAATCAAACAAGTGTCAAACTTCAGACAAGACAGACAAGTCATGTCACAGAGTTGGGTAAACGGACTATGGGCAGCAGCAGTAACAGGATCTGCTGATTGGAAAATGCCAATGCACTATAAAGACATTGCTGGACTTCCTAAAGAACAACAGGATGCATGGCAGACTGCATGTGAAGACGAAATAAAATCTCTACATGACAGAAAAGTCTGGAAGCTTGTAGATTTGCCCAGGGACCGTCAACCAGTGAAAGGAAGATGGGTTTTTGCTATCAGAACAGGCAATCGTGTCAAAGCAAGATACATTGCAAAAGGCTTCACACAAATCTTCAGTGTGGACTATGAAGATACCTTTTCACCTGTCAGTCAATTTGAAACAGTCAGGTTCCTTCTAGCTCTAGCAGTGCTAAATAATTGGGAAATATCAGTGCTAGATGTCAAAACAGCATTTCAGTATCGAAATCTCGATGAAAAGATCTACATGACACACCCAGAAGACTTCATAGATCCCCAGAATCCCTCAAAAGTCTGTCTATTGAATAAAGCCATTTATGGACTAAAGCAAGCCATGCTCCAATGGAACAAGGCACTCCATGCTTCTCTTATCAAATTTGGCTATCGAAGGCTATATGCTGATACCAGAGTTTACATAAAGAAGAAAGAAAAGATCTTAATCATCATTGTGATATATGTTGATGATGCACTTTTCATGGGTAGTGATAAAACACTAGTCCTCAAAGAAAAGGAATGTTTCATGAAGAGATGGGAATGTAAAGATCTTGGAGACACAAAGGAATACCTATCCATGAGGATAACAAGAGATCAAATCAAGCGAACTCTTGTCCTTGACCAAATACCCTATGCTGAAAAAGTTATCAAACACTTTGGTCAAGAGAACTGCAAAACAGTTACAACACCTTTACCCTCTGGATATGATTCTATGCCATGAACACAGGAAAAACCTGATCCCAAGATTCAAAGCCTTTTTTGATCTGTAATAGGATCACTTCTTTTTTCTATGCTTGGAACAAGACCAGACATTGCTTTTGCAGTAATCAAAATGTCACAGTTCTCTGCAAATCCAACAGAAGAACACTTGCAGAAGGCAATCTGGATAGTTTGCTATGTTTCTTCAACAAAGAATCTGTGCATCAAATACTCTGCAAATAGTCCTCAAAATGGCCTTATAGCATACTCTGATACAAACTGGGCAGGAGATGTAGAAACATCAAGATCCACCACTGGTTATGCTATATTCCTTGCAAATGGAATGATCTCATGGCTTTCAAGGCGACAAAAACATGTTAGACCCTTGTCCACTGAAGCAGAATACTGTGGAATGACAGAAGTGGCAAAGCAAATAGTCTGAATGCAAATCCTATTTGAAGAACTAGACTTTCCACTCAAACCAATCCCTCTATGTGTGGACAATCAAGGTGCAATGTTTTTAGCATCAAATCCTGTACAGGAAGGTCACACAAAACATGTCAGAAAGGATGATCACTACATCTGAGAAGCCCTCAAGTTCACAGAAGTTGAACTATTCTACATCAAAACCACAAAACAATTCACAAATATCTTCACAAATAATCTGGGAAATGTCAAGTTTCAAGAAAACATAAAGGCTTTGAAGCTCATTTCATATT
>JBBPTO010001110.1:0-18562 GCA_038094155.1 Pulveroboletus cf. aberrans | reverse complement strand
TAGGACAACTGATATTCACCTATGGAGGGGCAGGAAGGCCCAGACTACAGACATAAGTGACAGAAGTAGCAAGTGTAGCTAGAAACTCACCTCAGTTGACACACAGATGGTAGGACAACTGAGGGAGTGAGACGAGAAAATTGGACTAAAATAGTGACGGAGATTGAGCGTATAAACTCCGATGTAACTCCGATATCATGTCCGAAATAGGAAATATAAGGTCCGAAGAGGAAAGAGGACCTTACTGAGTGAAAACACCAACTCTGAGATGCTCTGGAGTGAAGATGACGGCATTGGTGTGCATCAACCTTGAAGTTGTGACAATGAGCCTTGGAGGAGGTACATTTTGACACCTTGGCTATAAAATCAGTCTCTGAGTCATGTGATGGAATTCACATGGTGCAAAGATATGGCCATTTTCAAACAGTGATGTTGTTGAAAGGATTTTTGCACTTTTGCATTGATGACCAGAATCATGGTTATATAGTAGAATATTTGGCTTTATTTGATTGTACAAACAAAGAAATAGATGCCAATAGTCTGTCTGAGTTTAAAAAAGTTCACACACCCCTTAGTCGTCAATTACCATTATGGTTGGATCTCTCTCTTATTCAACAAAATTCTATCCTTTCTTTGCTTGATGCTGGACAATCTGATGAAGCCATTGCTAAGCAGACTGGTGTCAGCCCTTCTACTATATCCAGGCTTTGCTCCAAGAGTTATTCTACCCTTTTCAAATCTGTGGGAGGCTGCCCTTGCAAACCTTTCCCTACCAACCAACATTTGCCATGCCCAACATTTTATTACCTCTGGAAACACTGAAAATGCTGTTCAAGTGACCATAGCCCTCACCAACATTTTCAATCAATCCCTCTCTGCTACTACAGTCCATCTTCACTTGAAGAAATCTGGTATGATGACTGTGGTCAAATTTAAATGTTCCATTCTCTCTGCTAGACATCATGAGGCTCATTTGGACTTTGCTTATGCTCACAAGGATTGAACTCTGAAGAACTGAAAGAAGGTGATATGGTAAAATAGGCACAAATGGGCATGGAAAAAGGCTGGTGAGAGGCTTAGTGATAGGCTGGTGCAAGGAACTCTCAAGTTTGAGTGTGATTTCTTAATGATGTGGGACTGTATGACTTGAGAGGGGGTGGAACTTGCCACCAAGATTGATGGTAGGATGAATGAGGACCTTTACCTTCAGATTTTGAACACTGAACTTCAGCAAACTCTGGAGTATTATGATTTTAATTCTCCTGATATCATTTTTTTACCAGGATAATAACCACAAGCATATCTGCAAAAGGGTCAAGGACTGGTTAGAGGAGCGGGAATTTAGGACTATGGTCTGGCCTGCAAAGTCCCCTGACCTAAACCATATTGAGCACCTCTGAGGTTATCTTAAAAGAAGGCTTGCAGAGCATCAAAACCCTCCTAGTGGGATTCATGAATTGTAGGAAAGGATTGAAGAGGAATTCCAGTTGAGGAGTGTCAAAAACTAATTGAAAGCATGCCTAGAAGGATTCAAGCACTGCTTAAAGCGAAAGGAGGCTATACCAAGTACTAATAATATCCAAGTATCCTTGTAAATGCAAAAGTGCAAAAACACTTTCAATGACATCACTGTTTTAAAATGGCCACATCTCTGCACTGTGTGAATTTCATCACATGACTCAGAGACTGATTTGATAGTCAAGAGCATGTACTATGTATAATTCCACCAAAGCCAAGCAAAAGTCTCACAAAGTTAGGCATTGTGCTTACACAGTATAGGCCAATATTGAAAGGGTTTTTGAGCTCACTGTATTACTTGAAGCCACTCTTGGTCTGTGCCCTCTGTGCCTGCCATGCCCACCATGCCTGCCAACCACTCCAGCATCTGCATGATCACAAACGTTGCTGAAATCACAGTCACACCCACTTCTGCCTCTGCCTCTACCCCCACTGCCTCCATCCTCACTGAAACTACTGCTGAAATGAAACCTGGAATTAACACTGACAACAGTGATTCTGATGACTTTTCTGAACTTGTTTCTTCTTCTAACAGCTCTCTTACTTCCAGCACTTTCAGCAGCTCTTTGTCTGACATGCCCAATAGTGACTCTAATGATTCTAATGACTCTGATGACCTTCTCTTTCCTTCAATCCTTCAAACTGCCAAGATAAGCTCAAGGTCAACCAGAAAATCACACCAACAAAGCCTCTAACACTCATACCTGGAGAAATTTCACCCAAATAGCTCTGCAAATGGGAAATGGGCTGTCTGCAGTACTTCTTCCATAAGAATGTGAATGTGGCTTAACAAGTCAAGTACATTGCTTGGGGCCTTCTGAATCTCTGTTTGCAGCAATGGTACTTCATTGCCCATGTGCAGCTCCATGCCCTCACTCTCTCACCTTCCTGCAGTTCATGTCTGAGCTGTGCTTCTTTTGAGTGCCTTCACATTGGTTCTCTGATCTTTATCTCAAGATGCTCAACTCTTAGCAGAGCCTTCATCCCTTCCATGAGTAGGTGGTGAATGTCCAGACTCAGAATGTGATTCTCATTGGAGAAGATTCCCACATGGCTGATATGATGCTATAGCACCACTTTGAAGTGAATATGAATAAGAATCTTGCCTTTGAGTAGTGCAGCTTGGACACAAGGGACAAAAATGACTTCTGCAAGTGGGTTGAAAAGGTGGAGCACTTAGATAAGAAGTGCATATGTGAAGCTTATTTTTTGCAAGAACAAATTGAGTTGTCGCTGCATGGGAACTTCAAGTCTCATTTCTCTGATTTCTACCCCACTGACAGCCACCACACAGCCTCTGATACTGCAAATTATCACAAGGGTGGTCTGACTGCCCCTTGTCTCCCTGCTCTGACTGATGATGAAGCTTTTGGATGACAGTGATGGTTGTTTCAAATGTCATTTACCTTTTTAATTCCATACCTCTGGTACCTGCTCAAATGGCTTCCTGAATGTGGCAATATACAAATGTATCACAGTAAAGAGCATTCAACATGCAAAACCTGCTATTGCAAAGACCCTGTCAGCAAAAACAGCCATGGTTGCCACTGTAGGACACCAGAGTTACCTAAAGTGATATTCCAGCTTTTCCAATAATCCTATAGCCCATATCTTGAGCTCCTACCATTTCTGAGACTGTTCCACTGCTATTCATCCCAACCTGAGTCAATCAAGTTGAAGTTTGAAGGTTAGTTTTGAACTCAATGTTCCAGACCCAAGTTCCTGCACCTCAGGTCATGTTCCTGCACTCTATGTTCAGTCATGTTTTCTTTCTTGTCATGTTTTCTTTACTGTACATCATTTGGGTATGCCTGAATTATACTTTTGTACCTAGTACTTAGTTCCCAGATAGTGTGCAAGTAACCACCACTATTTCTAAGCCTATAAGTCTGGTTCCCAAGTCCTTTTTCTTCATTTCTCTTCAAGCCCTAGTCAAGACCTGCAAGTAAAGTTGGTTTCCTAGCCCTACTGAATGGGGGGAAGCCAGACTCTTGTTTTCCAGTGTTCTGTAGACAGCAAGTGAGCCTTTCCTACAGTCCTCTTCTTTTCCCTTTGCTTTCTTTCCTTTGGTCGAGATATACACTCACACCCCTATTTCTTGCTTAGGACTTAACTCTGAAGTCTTTTGCTGTTTTACACTGCCATTGATGAGATTGTGCTTGTAGCTATTGTAATACAATTGGTGGCCCTGAGGAATGGGACTGAGTCAGGCAAAGAGTGCATAACTCCTGTTTCTTATTCCCAATTGCTATAAAGGTGCCTTGTCAATGGTCCGAGAGCCACACAGGCTCTTGAAGTGAATGTGCTTATTGACAATGGTTCTTTCCTAGTTCTGATTGATAAAGGTATTGTTGAGTCCTTGGGCCTTCATATTTGTGAGTTGCCTCAACCCATCTCTGTTTGGATAATGGTTTTCTCTTCTGATAGCATCTCTTCTTCCTCCTCTTGTCAAATGTTACTATCACACTTCATTAATTTGTCTGTTTCATCCCTAAATTTATGTTTTCAAAGCCTCTCAGCTCATACACTTGTTACTTCTGATCTTTGCAAGCCCATTCTTCTCAGTTTCCCTTTTCTCACTAGAAACAAGATTGTTATAGATCATGATACTCACACCTGTATTGTTAAAGATTCAAATTATAATCTCATGCATTCATGTCCTGCTGGCACTCCACTTATCATAACTTTATGTGCTAATATTGCTCACCTTCAATCTGATGTCCAGTTCAAGTTGCATCATGTTTTGCCCATACAAAAGGCCTTTGTTGAGTTGTGGGCTTCTGCTATTGCTTTTGTTAATGTTGTTGCTGCCATGTGTGTCTCGATCTCTGAGCTTGCTTCCTTGGAAGTGCTTGCTGCTCATCATCAGCAACTCAAGGCTACCATGATTGGTTCCCTTGCAATATTCCTCATTATGACACACTTTCTGATGATGTCCTTTTCCATGTTCATACAAAGGATGCTAACAAGATGATCCAGCTTCCTTCTTACAACTGCCCAAAGAAGTATTACAATTCTTGGCACACCTTCTTGCAGCAACACATTGCTGCTGGTTGTCTGTGTGAGTCATGCAGTGAACATTCCTTGCCTGCTTTTATTATTTCAAAGGCTGATCCTACAGTACTTCCCTGCTGGGTCAATGACTTTCACAAATTTAACACTAATACTGTTCCTGACAATTGCTTGTGGGAATTGAGGATATCATGCATGACTGCACAAAAGGTAAAAAATTTGAAAAGATTGATATGACTATTCATTCTTTCAAACCAAGTTTTACCCTGATGACACATACTGGCTTGTGCTGCATACCCTCCAGGGACATTAGAAGTGGATGGTAATACCAATGTGTGTCCACAATGCTCCTGCAGTACACCAATGCCACACAACCTCAGCCCTTCAGCACCTGATTGGTAAAATTTGCCATGTTTACTTGCATGACATTATTATTTGATCACAGATGCTAGAGGAACATGATCAGAACATGTGTGCTGTTCTGGATGCCCTCCATTCAGTTACCCTGTTCTGTTTTCACACAAATACTGCTCTGTTCTGTGCCAAAGTTGATTTTTTTGGCCACCACATCTCAATTCAGAGAATCAAGGCTGACCATAAAACGGAAGCTAAGATTCTCAACTGGCCACAGCCACACACTGCTAGCAAAGTCTGTCAATTCCTCAGTCTGTTGTGTTACCTTGGTGACCACCTACCTGACCTTGCAAGCTTTACTGGTGTGTTGAACTGCCTGACAACAAAACAGGCTGACATTTGCTTCCCTTCTTCATTCAAGAAAGACTAGGTTGCTTTTGATTCTATAAAATGTTTGGTCACAAGTCCTGTTTGCCTTACAACTATTGACCATGACAATCTGAACGACAAGCACATTTTTCTCATGACAGATGCTTCTGATATCTGCACAGGTGCAGTCCTCTCTTGAGGCCTGGAGTGGAAGTCTATATGTTCTATCAGCTTTGATTCACAACCCTTGTGGAACACCACCATCAATTACCCTGTCCATGAAAAGGAACTGCTGGTGATTGTTCGTGCACTTCAGAAGTGGCATATTGAGCCTCTTGGTGCATGTGTCATTATTTACCCAGACAACTACACTCTTCAGAATTTTCTTTCACAGTGTGAGCTTTCACATCACCAGGCCCATTGGGCTGAAATCATGTTGCATTATGATCTTAAATTTGCGACATTTGTGGCAATGAGAATGCAGAGGCTGATGCCTTGTCTCAGGAGTTCAAGAATGCTGTTCCTTCCTCTCTCATCCTTCTGATTCACAATGCTGATCTCCACTGCATCTCTTGTCTCACTGCTCTGGACTGTGGTGTGAGTGTGTCTTCAGTCAAGCATGACCATGAACTGACCCTGGAATTCCTTCAAGGCTACACTGATGATGCTTATTGCAGGAAGTTATTCTTCCTTCTCAGTTTCCATGCTGGGCTTGCAAAACATGATGGTGTTCTTTTTCTTGACAACTGCCTTGCTGTTTCCAATGTTTCCGCACTTTGTGCATGGTTGTTTCAGCTCACACATGATGCTTCCAGGCATTTCAGTGCTGATAAGTCTTACAAAACATTGTGTGGCTCCTTTTATTGGCCCAACATGTCATGGAATCCTCTCAACCACTATCTGCCAAGTTGCTCTGCCTGCCTGCAAAACGAGTTCCCTATGGTTTCACCTGCTGGGATGCTGCACCCCCTTTCTATTCCTGATGGCTGTGGCGTCTCTGTGACAATGAATTTAATTGGTCTGCTTTCAGAGGACTCTGGTTTCAATATGCTCCTTACCACAACTGACTGTATGGGTGCCAACATCTGTTTGGTTCCTTGTTGTGACTCAGTCTCCACTCTGGACATTTCTTTTTTTCACCCACTGATTTTGTGGAAAAAGTATACTGCATGAAATTATCTCCAATTGTTATAAGCTCTTCATGTCTTACTTTTGGAAATCCTTACACAAGCTTATGGGTATTTC
Source organism: Pulveroboletus cf. aberrans (assembly GCA_038094155.1). NCBI lineage: Eukaryota > Fungi > Basidiomycota > Agaricomycetes > Boletales > Boletaceae > Pulveroboletus > Pulveroboletus cf. aberrans. The sequence continues at coordinate 12,064 of JBBPTO010001110.1, read as the reverse complement.
TCCAGTTCATACCACCCTCAGACTGATGGTGCTAGCAAGCATACAAACAAGATGGTGAACCAGTGCCTATGGTTTCTTGTGGGCCATGATCAAAAGAGTCAGGTTGCAGTGCTACCTTGAGTGAGGTTCTGCATAATGAATTTGGTCAATTGAAAGATGCACCTACAGCTAGGCTTGGAGAAGGATAGCATTGTAGGTGGAAAGACAAAATATCTAAACCAAAGAAACAGGATCTCAAACTACCTACATATATACTGACTAGGGTCATGGGTTGTGGTACTGGGAATGATGTGGTTGTGCAATACCCTTTAGCCTTTGGGAACCTTTCATACTATTTCAGGAAGGATTTGAAAGAATGCTAATATCACCCTCTTTTCAAGGTAAAGTGTTCTCAATCCATGTTGTGCACACTAGGGGGATTTTGAACATTAATCTGGGTAATGGTTGTAATATTCCTTTGTAATGTTCCTGGAATTTGAAGAAGTAATCATTAGACGCTATAAATTGACCAGTATCTATACATTGGTTCCAAAACTGTGTTTCTCAAGTTTTTATACCAACTTTTCTAATGTTTTGTCATTGTACATATCTGTCTTGAGCAGTGCCAAAAAATTTCTTTTGCAAGTCCAGGGACCTCTGCACTTGATACAAAGGCTCTTGGCTCTCATGGTGTAAAACAGCAAAAGATGAATGAAGTTATAAGCAAAGAAATGGGGGTGTGAGTGTAGATCTCAATTCAAGGAAATTGCAATGAGAGGAAAGGAAAAGAAAGAGGACTGTAGGGGAGGCTCGCTAATCATCTACAGGACAATAGAAAACAAGAGTCTGGCTTTCCTCTGTTCAGTTGGGTTAGGAAATCAACTTATACATGCAGGATTTGATAGGAACTTGAAGAAAAAGAAGGGAAAATACTAGGAAACCAGACTTAATGGCGTAGCAAAGGTGGTGGTTACTTGCACACTATCCAGGAACTAAATCATAGATACAAAAGTCTGATTCAGGCATACCTGAACAATGTACATACAGTAAAGAAAATGTAAAAATGAAGAAAATGCAACCAAACCCAGTGTGTGATAACATGACCTGAGGTGCAGAAACACTGGGTCCAGTGGGGGAAATCAGAGTTATCTACAGTGATATTGTGACTGCTTCCATGATTCTATAGCCCCTATCTTGCACTCCTACCATTCTCTAGATTATTTCATTGCTGTTTGTTCCAACCTGAGTCAGGCAAGTTGAAGTCTGAAGGTTAGTTTTAAACCTGATGTTCCAGACCCAATTTTCCACACACCAGACCCAGTGTTTCCACACTCCATGTTTGGCTGGGTTTTCTTCATTTTTGTGTTTCCTTTACTGTACTTCATTTGAGTATGCCCAAATTAGCCTTTTGCACCTAGAACTGAGTTCCTAGACAGCGTGCAAGTAACCACCATCTATCCTAAGCCTCTAAGTCCATTTTTTCTAGTACTTTCCCTTGATTTCCCTTCAAGTTCCTATCAAATTCTGCAAGTTTAGTTGGTTTTCTAGCCCTACTAAACAGGGGAAAGCTGGACTCTAGTTTTCCAGTATCCTGTGGACACCTAGTGAGCCTTTTTGTCAGTCCTCTGTCCTTTTCATTTCTTTTTTTGCAATTTCCTTGGGTCAAGAGTATACACTTGCACTCCTATTTCTTCCTTAGCACTTCATTTCAAAGTCTTTTGCTGTTTTATAACTGGATCCCACCACAAGAGGATTTGAGAGAGCTCTCAAGGACTTTTCTAGGCTCAGTCCCCAGTAAGCATTGCTCAAAAACTTTCATTCTAACATTCATTTCTGAGAAATTTGTTTTCACTGACATTCCCATAGCATATTTTAAAAGTTTTAGGTCACCCAAAGGCATTCCAGCAGTGCAACATACCAATCTGAGCCAATTTCAAAATATTTCCTTTCATTTCTAGTCACTGCCTTGTTAACCTGACAGATCCAAGATCAGCAAGTATGCAATTAGCCCCAGAACGAATGTGCTTTCACAGCCACAATTCCATATTCAGACCTGGACCCCTACTTAACTCAGGTAATCTGACATCATCCACAGCCTGATAATCAACACTACCAGTGTGCTGATCTACATACCTTAGCCCAGGAAACTCAAATGAAGCCTATGACAAGCCTAGAAACATTTGGAGAGGACCACCACAGCTATATATGGATTTCAGCATAACACCTTTTCTGGAAGCACCTAGCTGTGTATGAGTATGACATGATTTACTCCAGTGGCTTTCTTCAGAGCTTCCAAGATCAGATTCTTTTCTAGCTTGCCATTATCTGTTCTGATATTCATTCTAATGAGTCCTACCTGATGTCAGATGTTGCTAATGCTGCCTGCTGCTTTCTGTTAGGTTCTAAGCCTCATTGCATCAAAGAACAGGCCGACCCTGCAACATTCTGTAAAGTTCTGCCAGAACCTTAGCAAACCCTGTCTGTTACAGTCACTTCCACACCTTTCCATCACTTTTGACACTTCCAACAACACTTAGAATGTTTGACACACTGGAAGCAATGCTTCTGAACTTGGAAACTCAGAAGCTCGGGAGTGCAAGAACTCAGAAGTACGGAAGCTTGAAAGCATACTGCAACCATGGAAACTTGGAACCCAGAACTTTGAAAGCACTAGAAGCACCACAATTCAACCAGAACTTTGTATTTCATTATGCAAACCCTTTCCATTTCTACAGTATGTCATGCTATGCATTCCAGACCCTTCCAGAACATTCCTATGTCTTCCATGCATCACCCATGACCCTAACATCATTTTATACCCTTACCCTACACATGTACCATCTTTGATTCTTCCACACTATGCCTTCTTGCACAAATCCTTATGGTATCCTCATGGACATCTAGATTAGAGTACAATAGGTACAAACATGTAGAGTAGTATATAAAGGACAAGAATGCAGCCAATGGAGGGCAGTCTTGTCCTCTTGGTATTTTCCTCAGCATCTATGATATTGACTCATTTTCTCTCTCCTGTTATAATTTATCCCGGACTACACTTTTCCTTGACTTAACGCTTACATACGCATGGGTATAAGTCCCAACTTGGACGTTCATTTCTTTTTATCGCTGACTACGATACCATGACTCACCATCCGTTCCCTTCGCACTTCACGTGTGTCTTATCACTTGCTCGGTCAGCGATTCCTTCCACCGTATTCCTTCATGTTCCATGCCTGCCCTGAACTACCATACGTATATAAACCCACGTCATCGCACCTATGCTCCTCATTCTAGTCTTACCAGTTTCTATCTCCTTGTCCTTGTACCACTTCGGGAATACATTGTCCCCTCTCCGCGATACAGGCCTCTTGGTAGCCTTAATACCTTTGTGCTAGTCATCTCGTCATGACCGCTCACGCGGGAGTTACCACCGTTAACTCGGTAGTCCTTGTCATCTGTTCTCAATCGTAGGCAGACTCCCTTGTCCACCGTTAACTCGGAAGTACCTTGGCCGCCGTTAATTCAGTAGCAACCCTTATCGCCGAACCTCGCTAGTAGGTCAGTTCCCTGTAGACGTCTTGCAATCGTCAAGCTCCGTCGTCACTCGTCCACGGTTTGAAGACCGCAGTTAATACTGGTTCTGCGCCTGCCCATCCCCAGGTCAGCCGTAACAAAAGACTAGAATCATCCCTCGTACCGGCTACTTTCACGTAAGCCACCATTCATCCCTACCGCCCCTCGTCAAATCCCCTTCGCGGGGATTCCTTTCGTACTCCTCGTAACCCACCGCCTCAAGCGGAGGACTCCTCTGACGCTTCTGACCAAGAAGCACCCACCCCTGTTGCGCAATCTAGTGCTCCTTTGAGACCTTCCCCGGTCGCCCCCACTATCCCCACTGTTCCATATGCACCCCCGCTCGCCGTTCACCAGCGCATTGCTTTACAGAGCACCCCCCTTGCCCACGCTTCCATGTCTCATCCAAACCCGTTGAACTTCGCCTCGCTAGGCCAAAGGCCTATGATGGGGAACCCTCTGAAGCCATCTCATGGCTTACCTCCGCCCGCTCGTACATGCTCGTTAACAAAGACATCTACGACACCGATCATAAGAAGATCGGCTTCCTCCTTTCCTATATGAGCGAAGGCCCTGCCAAGCAATGGGCCAAGTTCAAGTGTCGCGCCGCCCTTGAGACCGACGACTTCGGTACCCTCAAGGACTTTATCAAGGAATTCCAAGCCGCCTTCGATCGAGGCAATACTGAGCAGGCCGCCCTCTCCTGGCTTGCTACCACCTGCATCGAGAAGATGACCCAACTCGATGACTATATCACAAAGTTCCTTCTCCACGTCGGGAAGGCCGGTTTCACATATCCCCCACTCGCCGCCGATGCCGCCGCCCACCATACCTTGATCCAATTCTTCCGGGTCGGGATTCCAGTCGCACTCATGCGCAGAATTAATTCCATGGATACCGTACCCTCCACCATCAAGAACTGGATCAAACAGTCCTCCCATTTCAAGGCGCAGTGGGACGAGGGAGACGCCGTTGCAAAGCAACATCGTGGAACCTCGTCGTCTATCCAGACCCACCACTACTCGAGACCCGCTTCCAGACCACCCTGCGACCCCGATGCCATGGACGTTGACGTTGTCCGCATTCCCAAGTTGACTCCTCAGGAACGAGAACATTGCCGAAAGGAGAGCCTTTGCTTCCGTTGCCGAAAGAAGGGGCACGGATCCCTCTCTTGCCCCACCTTTCCTTCCATTCCCACACCACAGGTCAAGAAAGTGACCAAGGCCGAGATCTCTGAGGATCTTCCTAAGCTCGAAGAGATAGAAGATGACGATGACGATGAACAGCCAAAGAAGACCACTATAGAAAGGATCGGGATGATGGGTTTTTGAAACGGGAAGTTACCACGACGCATGACTTCCCTTCCTCTTCATTTAGTGCCAATGTAACTGTAAACGCTAAGGACAAGCAATTGATGAGAATCCCCATTCAACTCATCGACCCCTCGCACTCCATGAAAGCTGTCGACACCTTCACCATCGTAGACAGCGGTGCAGACGTCAACTGCATCGACTGGGGCTTTGTTCGCAAACATCGCCTATCCACCACTCGTTTAGCCACACCGATCCCACTTCGTAACGCGGATGCTTCCATCAATCAAGGAGGGTCCGTACACTTCACTTGCACACTGTTCTCCAACATCGGAGGGATAGCACAACGTTCCGAGTTCTATGTTATAGACTGCGGAAACTCCAACGTCCTTCTTGGTATGCCATGGCTAACCAAGACGAATCCAGTCATCAACTGGACCACCCGTACCCTTGACGTCCCTGAATCAAAGGACGAATCAAAGGCTCTGTATGAGGCCTTCTCCATCGACACCAAGCACCACTACGATCACCTCAATCGTACTACCCCTCGACCCCCTCGGCACCACATGGTGCACCAAGTCTACGACGAACGCCTCTGGAACTACTGGAACAAAGGAACAGAGGAAGAGTTCACCCTCGCCCGTGTCCAGGATTACCATTACCAACATGGAACGACCACCAACCGCCTTCGAAAGGCAGGGGGATACTATGTCCCCAACCTCAATGACACCATCGCCCGCGTCAGTACGGCCACTACGCTCACCGCTGCCGCCTCCCCCGAGAAACCCCCCATCGTCCTTCCGAAAGAATATGAAGACTTTAAAGAGATCTTCTCCAAGGAGGCCACTGACCACGTACCACCCTCACGCCCCTACGACCACGAGATCAACTTCGACAAGACCTTCGTTCCTAAAATAGGAAAAGTCTACCCCTTGTCCCCCGATGAACGCAAAACCACCGAGGACTTCCTCGAAGAGAATCTCAAGGCCGGAAAGATCTGTCCTTCGAACTCACCACAGGCCTCCCCTTTCTTCTTCGTCAAGAAGAAAGATGGCAAACTCCGCCCTTGCCAAGACTACCGCTATGTCAACGAGCACACTATCTGTGATGCTTACCCCCTCCCCCTCATCTCCGACCTCGTAGACAAGCTTAAAGACGCTAAGGTCTTCACCAAGTTTGACGTCCGCTGGGGTTACAACAATGTCCGAATCAAAGATGGACACCAGTGGAAGGCCGCCTTTATCACCCATAAGGGGCTCTTCGAACCCACCGTCATGTTCTTCGGTTTGTCCAACTCCCCCGCTATGTTCCAGCGGTTTATGAATGACTCTTTCCGCGACATGATCGCTGAGGGTTGGCTCGTCATCTACATGGACGACCTCTTGATTGCTTCTCCCAACGAAGCTACCCACACCGAGCGCACCCACCGCGTCCTGGAACACATGAAGGAGTTAGACCTTCACTTGAAACTGGAGAAATGCACCTTCGCCACCACCGAGGTTGAATACCTCAGCCTCATTGTCAAACCCGGTCAAATCGCCATGGATCCCGTCAAGCTCGATGGGATTGCATCCTGGCCCGCCCCCACTACGCCTAAGGAAGTACGATCCTTCCTAGGTTTCGCCAATTTCTACCGTCGGTTCATCCCCGACTATTCCTCCGTCGCTCGTCCCCTTCTGGACCTCACCAAGAAGGGTCTCACTTGGAATTGGACCCCAGAGTGCGACATGGCCTTCCGCCATCTGAAGGACTTGTTCCTGTCCAAACCTGTCCTTCAGCTCCCTGACCCCACTTGCCCCTTCGCTATCGCCACCGACACGTCGAAATACGCCACCAACGCGTCGAAATATGCCACCGGTGCAGTCCTTCTCCAGACCGATGACAACGGTGATTGGCACCCCTGTTCCTATAGATCCTCCTCGTTCTCTCCCGCCGAGAGAAACTATGACATCTACGACCGCGAGTTACTCGCAATCCTCCGTGCCTTGAAAGACTGGCGTCAATACCTCCGTGGCGCAGCCTTCCCTGTCCAGGTCTTTACCGACCACAAGAATCTGACGTACTTCCGTACAACTCAGAACTTGAACCGCCGTCAAGCCAGATGGCTCCTTGACCTTGGAGATTTCGATCTCAAACTCCGCCATGTCCCCGGGAAGCTTCTTGCTGCTCCCGATGCCTTGTCACGTCGTCCCGATCTCTACCCCTCCTCCAACCCCGACAACGAGTGCACTACACTCCTCCCACCATCGATGTTCGTTCAGCTCATCGACAACTCTCTCGCTTCCCTTATCGAGGATGCCTCCGAGTCGGACCCCCTTGTCCTTAAAACCCTCCAATCGATCGCGAACGACGTTCCCTCGAACCTCCGTGCCCGTCTCTCCGACTGGCAACACCGTGATGGCGTGCTCCTCTACAAGGACCGCGTCTACGTCCCCACCAAAGACCTTCGGCAGAAAGTGCTACTTCGCTGCCATGATCATGAAACCACCGGTCACCCTGGATATCTCAAGACCCGTCAATTGGTCTCCTCTGAGTTCTGGTGGCCCGGTCTTGCCCACTACGTGCGCAAGTATGTCGAAGGTTGTGCCACATGTCAGGCCAACAAGGCCAACACTCACCCCACTGTACCCCCACTCACCCCCATTCGCTCCACCTGCACGCGCCCCTTCCAGCAGATCTCTTGCGATCTGATCACCGATCTCCCCGTGTCACCCGCAGGCTTCGATTCCCTATTGGTCGTGGTCAACCATGGGCTTACTAAGGGGGTAATTCTATGCCCCACCTTGAAAACCGCCACCGCCGAGGGCATCACCACTCTCTTCTTCCACAAAGTCTACCGCCGTTTTGGTCTTTACAAGAAGATCATCTCTGACAGAGGCCCACAGTTCGCCTCCACCTTCGCCAAAGAGCTCAGAAAGCTCTTGAACTATGACCTCGCCCTTTCCACCGCGTACCACCCCCAGACAGATGGGGAAACCGAACGAGTCAACCAAGAGATCGAAACCTACCTTCGGATCTTCTGCGGGAATAACCCCTCCTCATGGCACGAACTTCTTACTCATGCCGAATTCGCGCACAATCACCGACCACACTCCGTAACGGGAAAGTCCCCATTTTACCTCATGATGGGCTACGAACCCCGTGCCCTACCTTCTATTGTCCCCGATACCAAGGTCCCCGTGGTCGAAGACCGCCTTAAGTCCCTCACCACGTCCCGTGACGAAGCTCTCGCCGCTCACGAACTCGCCCGCCAAACCATGGCCCAACGCACCACATCTAAATTCCAGCCCTTCGTCAAAGGAGACAAAGTCTGGCTGGAAGCCCACAATCTGAAGTGGAACATTGTCGACCCAAAATTCGCTCCTAAACGGGAAGGACCCTTCTCCATCATCAAAGTCCTGTCCCCCATCACGTACCGTTTGAAGCTCCCATCCACGTGGAAAATCCATCCAGTCTTCCATGCTTCCCTCTTATTGTCATACCACGAAAATGATGTACATGGCCCCTGTTTCACACGACCCCCTCCGGACCTTGTAGAAGGCAAGGAAGAGTACGAGATCGATAAGATCTTATGTCACTGCGGAACTCCGTCCAACTGCTCCTTCCTGATCCGATGGAAGGGCTATACCGCCGAAGAAGATTCATGGGAACCCGAGCGGAACCTGAAACATTCCAAGGCTGCCCTGACGGATTATAAAAACCGTCATCCCTCCGCTTTCCCCTCAAACCCTTCACCTTCGTCACCTCGTAAACATGACAACGTCTCCCCTCCACAACGTCGCCTTCGTCGCTGATGACGTCGAGGATCCCTCCACCTCCGTCGTCGATTCCCTATCCACCGAGTCCACTGTAGAAGAGACCTTCTCCGAGGTTTCCACCCTCGTCGAGTCTATAGCCGACGAGAACGCTCCTCCTTCCCCCACCTTCGCCGAAGCCGGTTGGAACAGCCTTCCCCCGGACTCCCTGTTCCATGCTCCCCTTGTAGAGATCCCAAGGCCCCCCGTACCCCGTCCCGTCCTTGCCGTAGATCTCCCTATCCATGCCCACCGTCTTTGCCCCCAGACCATCCCTTTCCCATACATCGCCGCCTATCGTAACCGCATCTATGACAGACGCATGGCTATCCCCATCTCTGCCCACCTCGACATGGGCTCCACGCTTTACTGTCTGGTTCGTCTCTTGTGGCAGATCAGTCGCCTCAACTTCTTGAACCACCCCACCGCCGTCGCTATTCTTGGCGAAGCGAACCTTGAGTTGGATATACTCGCCCACCAGCTGGAACTTGGCGAGTTCCTGGAAGACCTAGACCGATACCTCACAGAGTCTAATGAACAACACTCCACGCCATTACCCGTCCCTATTCCTCCCGTCGCCCCCGCACCTGTCACCGTTCCCACTGCTCCGTCTACACCATCCGCATCCTCGTCGCCTCTTGATGAGGAAACCCTTGCTTTTATAGACCGAACCGAGCTTCACCACCAAGAAAGTCTTGGCGAAGTCGTCCTCACCCGCGACAACCCACGTTACCCTCAGGCTTGCTTTCAGTGCCACCGCCTCGGACACTTTCAGGACCAATGCCCCGCCTATCTCTGCCCCATCTGTCTTAAGTTCAAATCCGGCCATTCTCAGCGAGAGTGTCCTCTTCGACGACCTTCTCCGAGGTCCTCTCCCTCTACCTCACCCTCGTCCCGTCGTTCCTCCCAACGCTCGTCCTCGTCCTCATCCTCGCCCCGAGGAACTCTGCCGTCGAGTCCTACGCACCAGCGTAACCGACGACCTATTCGTCCCCATAACCGACGACGCCCCACACCCGTACCGTCGACCTCCCAGGGGCCCCCACCTATCGATGAACGAGAGGATGACGCAGACTACCTATTCGACGACGCCGCCATGAGCAACATGACCGGTGAACCCTACGGAGATTATAGGGAGTTTTGAAGTCGGTGACTTCAAGTCTACTAAGGGGGTAATGTTACGTTTTATCCCGGACTACACTTTTCCTTGACACTTATCGCTTACATATGCATGGGTATAAGTCCCAACTTGGACGTTCTTTTCCCTTTATCGCTGACTACGATACCTTGACTCACCGTCCGTTCCCTTCGCACTTCACGTGCCTTATCTCACTTGCTCGGTCAGCGATTCCTTCCATCGTATTCCTTTACATTCCATGCCTACCCTGAACTACCATATGTATATAAACCCACGTCGTCGCACCTATGCTCCTCATTCTAGTCTTACCAGTCTCTACCTCCTTGCCCTTGTACCACCTCGGGAATACATTGTCCCCTCTCCGCGATACAGGCCTCCTGGTAGCCTTAATACCTTTGTGCTAGTCATCCCATCACGACCGCTTACATGGGAGTTACCACTGTTAACTCAGTAGTCCTTGTCGTCTGTCCTCAATCCTCAGTAGTAACCCTTGTCGCCGAACCTCGTTAGTAGGAAGGCTCCCTGTAGACGTCTTGCAATCGTCAAGCTTCATCGCTATTCGTCCACGGTTTAAAGACCGAAGTCATACTGGTTCTACGTCTGCCCATCCCCAGGTCAGCCGTAACAGGATGGTATCAGCTTTTGGAGTGGGGTCTGGGGGCTGTGGAGGCAAGCTTGGGGTTGTCAGCATGGGCTGTTCTGGTGATCGGAACAAGATACTGCTTGAGATCCAGTCAATCAATGGATTAAAGCAGGTGAGCCAGTTGTGTCCTAGAACAAGGGAACAGGAACCATCCAATGGAGTGACATAGCATGTCATCAGAGTGATATTACCAGAGGGGAAGCAGATGGAGAGGTCGATGGCTTGAGTAATTGTGGAATTCATGGTTCTGTTGAACAAATGGAGTTGAAGTGGAGGGATGGAGTATGGGAAAGATTGTATTTATTGACAAAAGTGTTATCTATGAAACAGTCAGAGGATCTGGAGTCTATGAGCACAGGAAAAGAAGAGATTTCATACAAGAGTAAGGAGATGGATGGCATGAGAGATTTGGGGTCAGAAAGAGCAGACACATTGAGACGGATCTCCTTAGGTGCATGGGGGGATTCAATGCAACCTCTGTTCCATGTGGAGCTTCAGAGGTCGCTATCTATTTTTTCGCCTCCAAGGAGGCCTCTGGTTTGATTTCTGGAGGGGCAGTCTTAGTGGCGTGAGCCTTTGAAGCCTTGGACGTGGACTTTGGGCAGTCTTTTGCCATATGTCCTGAATGACCGCAGAACATGCAGAGGTTGTTGTCGAAGTGGCATTTGCATTCAGCTGCAGTGAGCTTTTCATCCTTTCTGAGCTTGGAGAAAAGGTCCAGCTTTGGAGGAGCGGAAGCTTCAGAGGAGGTGGAGGTGGTGGTGATCTTTGCCTTGGTCTCCTTAGAGTCCTTGGTGGCACTGGAGGTGTGTGCAGAGGATGCGGAGGGTTTGTTGGATGATTTAGATGGCTTGGTGGATGGCTTGGTTTGATGAGTGATTTTGAACCTATGCTCCCAGTAGTGGGCATCGATGGACTGGGCGAGGTAACAGAGTTCAGGGAGGGTCGGAGGCTTCCTGATGCAGGAGACCTCGTCCTTGATGTGGTCTGGCAGACTGTTATAGAAGTGGTGCCGGAGGGCACCTTCTTTATAACCCCAGACTTGTGAGATGATCTGATTGGACTCAACAACATATTTATTGATACATTGAGTATCTTTCATCATCAGGTAATCTAGTTGATGCTCTGCATCTCCAATGGGGTCATGTGGACTGAAATTGGTTTGTAGCTCTGAGATGAACTCCTTGAAGTCATCCATCCAGAGCAGGTGGAGCACAGAATTTTCCATCTGGAGGAGGTCCAGTTCAAACCACTCCAGAGCCATGCCCTTGAGGTATGACTGCATGAATGTTACTTTGGCTTGGTCATTTCAGAAGGCCTTCAGGTGGTCTTGAAAGTTTAACTCACACTGGACCAGGAAAACCCAGAGTTTGAGGGGGTCTGTCCTGTCAAACTGGTCTGGTTTCCAGACCTTGGTGCACTGAGAAGATCCAGAGGAAGATTTACGGGAAGAATGCATGAGTCCTTGTATTGTGTTTACGAGAGTGAGAAGGGGATCAAGGGGTGCATTCTGGTTGTCTGGATCAGGGACAAAGTCCTGATCATCATCGGATGGGTCAAAGACATCGTCAGACAGGTTAAAGACATCATCTGGGATGTCCAGGTCATTGTTGGAGGAGTCTAAGGG
>JBBPTO010001109.1:0-18567 GCA_038094155.1 Pulveroboletus cf. aberrans | reverse complement strand
TAAAGAGGAATGTGAATATATTTAAACTCAGACACAATCATTATATGTATATCTTTGTTTGTATGACCAAAGAAAGCTAAATATCATGTCATTTAATAGAGATTATATGCACCAGCACAAAAGTGAAAAAACCATTGCAATGGTATTGCTGTTTTGTAATGGCCATATCTCTGGCACCACCAGACCAAATCACGTTACACATGGACCGTTACGTAGCCAGGGGCCTGTACGATACTCGGTCTCACTAACGCTAAGCGAGATTCCCACGATTATAGCCAGTACACTACATACACTCAAAATGTAGCAAACATTGCAACAGTTTTTGAAGTCACTGTATATTCAACCCACACCAAATTATAATGCTATTCCAATGTCATGATCATGATTGGTCATCTAATTCACATCACATGACAATATTGCCACATTGGAATGGCACCTTAGATTTTTCTGACAGGCACAACAACAAGGATGGCAGTGGCATTTTTCTACTTGTATAACTTATTTTGTCTTTTTCCTTATTTATTGGGCCAGTACAATGAAACCAATGCATTCATAAGTTTGAATAAGCTTGATGTAAGCAGGAAATAATGGAAGGGTTTGCATTGAACACACTTATTTAGTGTGTTTCTTATTCTGAACTTATTGGAATTTATTGAACCAAATAAGTTCACCCAAGTGTGGATAAGTGAGTTGCTAATTTCCTGATGAACTATGACCATCATGCCTTGTGCTGATTCTGACAGTGTTTCTGATGAAAATGCTGAGATCCAGCTAAATGATACTGGTAACAAAAAGTGAGTTTGTATCAGAATTCTACTTATCTTGCAAAATTTACATGCTGTGCCCCCCTGATTGGGCAACAGTCAGATGCAGACCACCAGAAAGTCCTGTGACTTTGGGTTCCCTTGCATCCATTGCCATTTTGGGTGAGGTCACACACTGCCATGCAGTTTCCACACAATTCTAAGTCAGGCTGCAGAGGGAGAGAGAATGAGCAAGAGAGAGAGAATTAACTTTCATGCATGGAGTGAGGGAGATCCATGAGCAATGTGGGACCACTAACTACTACAGTACTGACACAGCAGGCCCAGGCTGAGATGAGAGATTAGAAGTGCTGCAATGATGAGGTCAGGGCAGTGAGCAGTAACAGACAACATACAGTAAATAACAAAGATGACAAGATGATGGTAATGGTGACAGCAGCACAGTGGTGGTACTGCTGTGAATGGGAGATGGAGACAAGACAGAAGGGTGAGGTGGTGCACATGGTGCAGTGTAATATGGTGGCAAGAATGAGAGTGCACAAGTGGAAGAGCAAGGAGCAGCAGATGGCAAACAGCGAGCTGCAAGGGGTCAGTCCAAGTTGAACTTCCAGATGCCCTGCCAGCCATACAGGTGGAGGTCTCTGCATGCCTCACAGGTGGCATTGATGGTATGCAGCAGCTTGGTGTGGTTCTGGGCTGTTTTAGAATAGGCATTGAGAAACACAGTCTTGTCTGAGAAAAACCTGGGCTGAGGTAAGAGAAGGCACTGATGAGCATGCATGTACATCAACAGAGCAGGGCTGGAGATGTGTGGCACATACTAACCTCTCAAGAAACTCAAGCACTATGACCACTTGATTGTGATACTTGGCCACAAAAAACATGGTTATTGCCCTGAGTCCACTTTGATGGCCAGTCCCTGGGTGGTACATTCAGCCCAAGGGCTGGCTTGCCCTCCATTCAGTGCTTGACAATGTCCCACCAGGGTTACATGCAGGTATGTCTGGAATGACAATGTCTGGCATTGGGAGTGAGTGCAGACAATGATTCAAAGAACCAGAGCATGATGACAAGAATGGCCCAGAGGATGACATGTAATCAAATGATACAGCCACAGTGTGGCTGCTGGACAGAGTCAAAGCTTGGAGCATGGGAAGCCTTGAGGCAGAGAATACCACCCATCACTCAGCCTGGCACTCAGGCTGATGCAGTGCAGAGCCTGGTCAGGAACAATGCAGGTGAGTTCAGAGACAGCCCCATGTACATGGACCATCCTTGTCTGGAGCTCAGAGCCACCAGTGTCAACCAAATCCATCAATGAGCATACATCCTTTACTGTGACAGGCCAAGCCAGGGTGACCTCTCCCATTAGAGACTCAGATGTCTTTGTATCTTAGAAGACAGGGGCAAGTGCATTTCCATAATTTATCTCATAGGAGTGGAGCTCATTGAGGAGGTATCAGACGAGGGTGTTACACTGTGATTTCCAGGAGAGTTCAGCATGACTTGAAACAAAAAATAATTAACATTCTCATTCTCATCCCATCCACTCCACCAATGGACCATTATCAAGGTTCAGCACTCACTGACTGGTGCAAACATGAAAAGTATTGTGTACTGTCCCTCCAAAAGCAATGAGTCAAAAAGAACCCACAAATGCTGGCCTCTGCAGTGGCTTCATCAATCCAGCACTGAATGGTGTCATGACCAAGTTGGTCACAGTGCTGAATCACACTGTTTGCACCCATTGATGGGACAATGAAGTCATTGGACTCTAGTTCACACCCATAGTGGTAGATCTCAAACCACTGTACTCAAACAGAAAGCCAGATGAAACTGTCAGTTATGAAAAGGTGGGGTTGTGAATATATCCAATAGCAATTGCCTTTTAATTGGTTGCATGAGCACAGGTCTGAGTCACTGCCTATTTCAGATCAGATATCCTTCAGATTAGCCTTGCTTTTGTCAAGCTTACACTGCCATTCCTTCCTATGCATGAGGTGGATCTCAAAGTAGACTGAGCTTTTGATCTGGCTGAGTTTCTCCTTCAGAAGACATTTTTTCACAGAATTAAACACAGCTGCCAGATCTGAAATAAAAACATGCTTTTGCTGCAGCTTCAAGAGCTTGAAATATCTGAGGTAAGTCAAGTGCAAGACATCAGTTGCTCTGACTGCTGACAGGCTCAAATCAATGACATTAAACAACTCACCTTGCCCAGATTGTTTATGCTGTTACACTGAATGTGATCTGTTTCAGGTGCCAGGTAATAATCTTGCATTGTTCCAGACTGAGATCAAGAGTTGGCACAGAAAATGAGCTCAACATGTCATCAAACATGTGTTTCACTATGTAAACTGCCATTTTGAGCAATGGACAGGCCTCAAATGCCCATGCAAACATATTTTTCATCAAGTTCTTTGTCATCAGAAGTGAGTGCTTCCTATCCCTTCCCTCCAAGCTTGTCTTGTACTTCAAGGCAGTCACTACATCCTCAACATCTGCTGACTGTGCTGGATTGCCTTCCCAGTGTCATGTAATTGGCTTCTGATGCCATTTTCTTCAATAGCAGCCCCTATTACTGCATATGAAATCAGGTATGGATCATACGGCATGTCAGCAATTGATGCCATCTCATGCATTGATGTAATTGTAACTTACACTTGATCTCATAGGTTCTTGAATGCAGCTCCAATTCCCTCGAAAGTCATTTGCTTCATGTTCTTGTCTGAAGATTCACCAAAGCCTCTTTGTATCAGGAACAATGCAAGTGCTTTGTCTGAAAACCTGTTTGATATGGCATCAAAGGCATGGGTGAACTCAGGGTCAGTGTAGTCCTCATCTTTGCCTTGTTGGCTGACAACACAGTCAGGGGCTTGTGGAGACAGCACCAAGCCTGAGTTCTTGCCAGCCTTAAAAGGACTTTTCTTATAGAAGAACCTGGCAAGCCATTCACAGCCACACTTTACATGGCCTGCATAGCACTTCCTGGTGTTTGCATCCTTGAAATGCACCTCTTTCTCCATCTCTTTCAAGTGCTCAACAAACTTCAGAGATTCAGTTGGTGAGCATCTGTGATGTCTTGTTGGAAACCAGGAAGGCTGTAAGTCCTTGTTTCCTGTGCCCTGAGCACAAACCATCCTACTGGATGTATAGTGTGTGCATGGGAAGGGTCAGTAACACCTCAACACTGTCACTGACAATGAGCACATTGCTTATCCAATCAGTCCAAACAGGGAAATCATCAACATTGACAGGATGGCTGACTCAGAACAACCACTGGCAGCATCTGTACCCTCTATAGAGACTTGGACCTGAATGCTGGTCTGGTGGGCTCAAGCTTTAGCATGGAAAACAGGAGGAGCACACATATGCACCACTGGTTGTGAGGAAAAAGAGCCCATCACCAGAAAAAAAGGCTTAGGCCTGTTAATGATGAGTGTTTGTTGGTGCATCAAACTTTAAACTGGGTTGCTGCAGCACCACATGTGGGTATAAATTGAAATAAGTGGTGGAATGGCAGAGTAAAATGAGATAAGTGGAATAACCCAAAAAATTGACTAGTCTGACCTGTTAATTCTGTCAAAAATTTTTCATCTCAGGTGACCTACTCACCATCATGGCTGACTCCAAGCAATTCCTTGCAGCTCAAGGCTCTTGAGATGGGTCCAATGGTCAACCTGATCTACATCAAATGATCCACCATTTCACTCCATGCTGTTGTTGCTTCACTCACATGGTGCTTGCATTTCAATTCCAGACAGAATCCCTTCAAGTTTGACTGCAGTGACACACTGTGGGTACTCAATATTGATGTAGGAAACCCTCACCATTTCAGGTTAATTTGGCCCAACAACTCACATCCACAATGTCTACCTCCAGGTTGCCCTGATTCAACATGCACCCAGGTCATGCAACACCTGCTCAATTCAGGTTGGGTGTGCTTGTCATACACAATCCCAGACAGAATCCCTTCATTAAGTTCTCACTGCTCACTCAGGGCTGCAATTTGGGCATACTTGCTGTGAACCACCTTCCACCTTGAGAGTTCAAGTTTGAAGAGCCTACTTCTCCTGCTCCTCTGGGGTGACCCAGCCTCTTGGAGTGCCATTCACTAGTAATTGTCCTCTGGTAGTGCTGATCAGTGGTACTGCTACACTCACAGCCCATGTCCAATCCCAGGCAGGACATCTTCTTTCTGCCACCACAAGTCACACCTCAAGCTCACAGCTTGATGCCTGATCCTTCAACCTGCTCACACCTCCACTGCTCTCCAACACCAAGGCAGAGGCTGCAGTACTAGTAATTTGGGTGCACTTGTCATCACAGTACACCCTATGCCCCAACCACTTTCCATGCCATCATCACCTCACACTCACACACTTTCCATCATGACCATGGTCTGTGGAGTGCCTGTGCCCAATCCCAGTGGTGAGCCATTGTGGCCTTCAACATTGACATTGTTACCCACCTGGGAGAAGGGGACCCTCACTGCCATTTCAGGTTTCAGGCTCGATTTCTCTGTGATCTGCTCACATCCACTTGTGCCTCCATGCTCCAATGTCAACACCCCACCTAAGAACCATTATCTGGAGGGGAAAAACCTTGCCCATTTCAGTGTTGATTAGATCAGCTCATGACCTTGGGGTTCACTGGCAGGTTGATTTGGCTCATTTTACAAGTGGTGCAGGGGGCACAGCATGTAAATTATAATGGATACAGATACTTATAGAACTTGAGATGTCTTTATTAGATCCAGGTCATTAGACTCAAAGAAATCAGATCCATACCTCTCAGCTGCACATAGAATAGCACATTGTGTTGACATGTGATGCAAGATGGGGAAGGTAGTTAACATCTATTGCCTTGTCCAGCAAGATGAGGAGAGTAAACATGGTGGGTTGAAGAATGACACTGAAAGAGAAATGCATGAAGGGATACTTCAGACAACGTAAGTATATTTGATGATGGAGAACCACATCATAATGAAGCAATAGATCACCTCAATTGAGGGAACATGCTATCAGGCTGTACTACAAGATTCTTCAGATCATTCCAAGTCTGAAGACTATCATTGAGGATCCAAAGAGGAATAATGAGTGGGAAAGAATTTGCTTCAAGGTATGTACACTGCCCTATTTAAGTGCATATAGTCAACTTTTTTGATTAGATAAATGAACACACGAGGCATATGGAGTGTTTGCTCAACCAATGTGAGTCACCTCAAGAATTGCATTCCACACTACATGTTACCAGATCCAAACAAGCCAAATTCACTTGAACCACTCATTGTCATCTTTGAGGATCAGGCTGAACTGGGCCTGAATTACCCAGTTCTTGCATGCTGGCTTTGTCCAGCAGACCAACTGGATACATTTGATACAGATCCTATGCAGTAAGTTCTGATCATTTTTGCAGTGTTACTTTACACTCAATTCACTCTGTAGGGCATGCAAAGATCTCCAATCTGGTGTGATCAATATGGGAGCCATGAATTTTCTGTCCCTCTTTTGATCCAGGGCAGTGCAAGGTGATATGATTACAATCCTGAGGACATGCTTTGTGAACTCTTTAGAAGTTATTTTCATGTGCAAGTAAGTCAATAATTTGAATCAATACCCTAAAATGTGTGATCTTTCCAGGTTGGTTGGCATATCTTTTTAAGACCATTGAATGCTATTCAGCACAACTCCTGTTGTGGATGATCATGCACTGCAGTTTTGCATGACATGATGACTGTCAATGCAGAGCACATCACATACATATGTCTCCAGGTGAGTGCACTCATCCTTGTCCAAATATTTTCATTGATGTAGACATGCTTTGCAATCAGTGTAATGGGCCAATGGAACCAGACAGATGGTGTCCTCGACTACCATACTATGTACAGAGCAATTATTCATTTCATCCAAGAGCCCATCAATGTCACATGAAGAGATGAATTACTGAAATGGTGGAACACATGTGTACTCTTTCTCTCTTTTGTTCCTTACTGACATGTCTGACAGACAAATGTTTGGGGACAAGAAAGGCTGGCAGTTCTCATCAAAAACCATGGGAGAATCAGGTCCCCATTCCATAATATAATTGATTGAATGCGTGTACAAGTAGAAGCACACTGTGCAGCACAGATACCTCAACCACCAGCAGCTACTTCTTGAGCCCTTCCTGAACTGGATCCTACACTTCCCTCCTCTCCTGGCCCATCAAGGATTGCTTCAGGGGGTGGCATGTCATTCACACAGGGCCAAACCAATCCATATGTGTCTGGGATGGTCCAGGCTATGCAGATGTTCAAGCCTGCAGGCCAAGCTATTACTGCAAGTGGCCATATTGTTCTGACCACACCTTTCTGCCAGGTACCCCCAGTGCCTGCTATCAGTCCTTTGACTGGAAATGATGATAACATACCACTTACCCCTACGACAAACAAGAGCAAAGAGGTCATTTCATCCAAAGGAAAGGAAAAGAGAAGGTTGGTTATTCCTAGGGAGACTGCAGAGAGAGCTGAGGGGGCGTGTGCCAAGAAAGCAAGGCATGGCCATAAGTAAAGGTTTGTGTCATCTAGTCATTCTCTTTTTGAAAGTACTCAGTGTGTTGCTCAGCCCTGTCTATCATGTAGTCTGTTACCAGTCACTATCACTATCACTCAAATGCAACTGTCATTCATGCCAAAGATGCTCATTGTTCCACCAATTCATTGTCACTGTCATTTCATTAGTACTTGCTCAATTCACTCGTACACACATCTCATTGTCTTGCAGTTTGTATCAGATCATGGTCTGCAGTGCAATTACCTGATGTTGTATATTAGTGCTGCCATAGAACATGTATTGCATGACAATATATGTTCTTCTAAGCTGATTTCACGATCATCCCAGAGAGTGAGTCAGAGCACTGTGAATGGAGAATAGATGGATGTATCTACTCAGTCAACCTTTTAAGTGTGTCAAAATCTATGGTAGGGGCAGTAGTGCCCAGTACTCAGTGAGATGCCCAAAGAGCAATCACAACTGAATTCACCTATGGTAGGGGCAGTAGTGCCCAGTGCTACATACTATCAGAATAGCCATAGGTAGAATGAATAGAGTATCTCACCTCAGTCAGATGCTCAAAGAGCAATCACAACTGAGGTGAGTTGGAAAAAGGCAAAGTGATTAAATACTGAAATGCTATGCATGTGTATCAACTTCAGCAATTCTGGACCAGAGTTAAGTGAGGTCAAGCAACTTCCATTAGGAATAGCTCAAAATGAAAAAGGAATAGTGTATAGAAGAAAATAAGTCATACAATTTGCAGAAAATCATATGATGCACTTAGAAAAATGTGATGTGTCAAGAAAGATTGCCAGAACAGGTAAAGTACAACTCCAAAGGTAAAGGAAGCAGAGGATGCACAAAACAGGTCAGAGCTCCTGTGGAGTTGTATTGGAGTTGCTCCAGAGTTATACTTTAACAAAGTGCTTGTCAGGTCTTGAAGAATCCATGAAGTTGTCAAAGGCTGATCAAGAGGGAACCTCCTTGAGCTGGGCTGATATTCCCTGTTGAAGTCACAACAGTGCCCCTGAGTTGTGACAGTGCCAATACATGCCATTGGCTTATCTAAGGTCATATCCATGACTCCAGATATCTCTTATGTATCTGGTGCTGCTGGGTCAAGGTGCATGACCACAGCCCAGTATACCCATACAATTGCCTAATTGTGACTAGGAGGCTATGGGACAGTTGACAACATTCAGATTTGTACAATTACAAGGTTGGAAAATAAACACAGAACTCAAGAATGTCATGAGCATGCCTCTGCAACATCCTTTGCCCAACCAACAACCTTGTCTGCCAAGTGACTGCGCTCCCTCTCCATCCTCCTCTCCTGGCATTCTTTGAAGTAGGCCTCTAGCTTGTACTTCAGCACCAGCATATATGACAGCATCGTGACCATGTCCAAAGAGTCCATGGCTGCATGGTCTGCTCACTGCTCATGGCATTCATGGTGTTCATGGAATTGTTTGTCCTTCTTCTCCTGCTCTGCGGCCTGCAAATCATGGATTGCTTGCAAATCTGCTTTTGCTGCATGTCTGATCCCTTTGGGGTAGAACTGGTGCCTCCACTTCTGGAGTGAATCTGGCAGTGGTTCTGAGCGGAAGTGTTGCATTATGGCACCAGCATAAATGAGGTCAAAAAGAATAGCAGGGGGAAAGTCATCAGAAGTGTCAGACATTTCGACTGGAGATCCTGGAGGGATTGTGTGGTCTCCAAAAAGATGTAGTTTGCCTGGAACAAATAAATGTGCAGTACACCTTTTCTCTGTTGGTGGTTTCACAGGGTCAATGTCAGCCATATCCATGGCAAAGTTGGGTGTCTATCCATTGGACCATTAGACTCCAATCAAATGCCATGAAATCATTTAGCACCCACCATCAAGAAGGCAACAGTATTGCCAAAGTAGTGGTGAGCAACTGCATTTAAAAGAATGCCATTCTGAATGTCATCGATATCAGACACAATGTCATTCCCATTGGGATCTCGACTGTGATGTTGTGTACAATTTTGAATGTACTGCAACATGGTGAAGTCAGAAAGGGCAAGAGTAAAAGATACATACCTCATTACCCTTGTGATGGGGCAGGAGGTGTGCAGCATCACAACCTTTGTCTTCATACAGGCTTGTCAAGACACAATGTCTATCCCACCTTACAACACTGCTGCAGAACCGACCCCTTTGAGGGGTGGAGGCACTGGATGTGACAGCAGCATGGGCCACGTCAGGATCAGCCAGAAACATTTGTCACTTCTCCTTGTCAATGGTGTGATAGTACAGATTAACAGTGTCAGATGGAAGGTGAGCATCATAGTCCATTATGTTGGTCAGCAAAGCAGAACTGGATGAAAGGTCACCATGCACTCCAATGATAACTCCAATGGCAAAGTGAATCCATTTGTAGGGCTTTTGTGAGAACTGCAGCTGGTTGAGGGTGTCAATTGGAAATGTGAGGCAATTGACCCAATTCCATGGACCAGATAGGATGTCCTCATTGGGATCCAGTGTCATATCCCATCCTAACCCCAATTCCCACACCTCCAATCATTCCTCCAATACCCCCTATGCCACCTCTGACTCCGACTCCCTCATCTCCAGTCTCTTCTGAAGGACTCCGTCCTACCCTTCATTGGACCTTTGACACCAGAACCTCTTCTCCCATCAGACCAACTATGATTGGCCCGGATCTCATTTCCTCTTTTGTTCACTCCATTCCTCTGACCTATGCTTCCTTCCTATGATTACTCCTGTGCTACATTTCATTCTTATATCCTATGTCCATCACCCCTCAGCACCCTATGATCTCCGACTGTTATGTACCTTTACATATGGTTCCTCCATTCTCCATTCCAGACTCCGATCCAATCCCTTTGTATATAAACCTGAGACCTCTGCATGTACTCCTTAGTTTGAATATTGATGTCACTTGATGTCTTTATTGAAGTCACTCAATGATATTCTCTCTCCTCTGAACTCTGTCCAATCCTGACGAAGTTTCCTTCCTTCTCTTATCCTCTTCACCTTGTCCTTCCCATCTCTAAAATGAGGACCCGACAGTAGGCAAGGGTGCAACACATAAGTCCTGTGCCAAGTTCTCACCCCCATAACCCCTCATCTCCACCCCCTTATTATGTTGGGAAACAAACATGCAGTGCAGCAGCCGATCAGCCCCTGCATCACATGCCAGGTTGCACAGCCACCAGGATTTCCCAGATTCCTTCCCCTCCCATCAGGTCAAGGTGTGGTCATGTAAGTAATCAGCGGGTGCACAGTCAATCCAATCCAATTCCAATCTGATACAATCAGCCAATTAACTCAACAAGTCTCTTAAGGGAGGGAGCCCTGAAAGGGTGTGCTGAGCATGGCATGCGTCATTTGTTGCACAAGTCCAACATGAAAATGAAATGTAAAACAACAGAAACAAAAAGTGGGCCTGAATCCAAAAGGCAACCATGATGATTGACAGATGATGGCAAGTAACGATGAATAACATGCAACAGGAACTTGACAGGAATTAGTAGAGAGTCAGTGTGCTGGGAGAGAGGTGTGATTGAATAAAAATGAGGACAATTTGAAAGATGAAAAATGCAAACATGGTGAGTATGAGCAGTATGAGGACAACACTGGCCCAGACTGGTGATACCTGAATGGTGGTGGTGTGGTTGGGTGCAGCACCAGCACATCATCAGTCTGACTCACAGTCCAATGCTGTGAGTTCCAAGTCAGGTGAGCTCAACTTCCCATTTCAACATGGTTGCAGCATGCTCTCTTCACATTCCTGCCAGGCTGCATAGGTTGCAGCATGCTCTCTTCACATTCCCGCCAGGCTGCATAGATTGCATAAAGAAGGGCTGTGTGCCCATGTTGGGCTGCTGGATATGCAGCAAGGAACCTCACCTCATCAGACTTGTACCTGGGTGAGTGTGAAGAAGCAGCTTGGATGTCAGTGATGACCCAGGGGCTGAACTGGTTGTTGGTCAGACATGAAGCGGTCCACTCACATGTGCAGGAACTCGAGTGTGATCACTGAGTGCTCATGGTACTTGACAGCAAAGACATGGTTGTTCCCTTGGGCACATCTGCATGGCCACTGGCTTAGCGGTGTGTTAAAACTGAGATCTGGGTTGCTGTCAACCCAGTGTTTCACAATCTCCCTCCAGGACCCACTTCTGAGATGATGTGTCCCATCAGGGAGGTACACAGGAACATCCAGGATGACAAGACCAGCTTTGGGAAGTGGGCAGGAGGCATGTTGGCTTGCCACAGTTCAGCTTTTGCCCCATCAAAACTCAGCTCAGCTTGCCAAATCTGGCAGGAGTTAAGCTGAACCATGGCAACACTAGCATTTCTAGATTACCTTGTTGCCCAAGTATGGGCAATACTGCAATCCATCACCAATCCCTCTTGCCTCCCTCTGATCTACATTGAATTCTTTAACTTCTCAACTTCTCACTTTGCAGTGGTGGACAACATTCACATTAGCTTTCCTGTTCTGGGCTTGGAGATGTTTCTCATTCAATGTCAGCTTCAAAACAATGGTCAGCATTTAGGCAATGTCATTTTTTAGATGATGTCAACCAGGTTGTTCAGCTGATTCCCAAGTTTGATACCAGAGTATCACCAGGTATAACATGCAACAACAGTTTGGAGATTAGTAATGAGTTCTATGTCAATTCATTTGCAGACAAGGAGACCTTCCATGCCATTCTTAGCTACCAGTAGTTTGTAGTGCATGTTTACAAGGAATGGCTGAATGACAGCTGCCAATCATGATCTTCTCACAAACACAGCATAGCTTTCAGAGCACAAACAATTCACTAAGGCCCAGTCCACTGAGTTCTGGTTACCTTGGCAAGCAAGAATTCACCTTGGCAATGCCTGTCAGGTGTCAAGATTAATCAAAATCTAGCCTGAACAGCCACAGTAGTAATCTATTTCCAAGTACACCAAAATCAATACAATACAATAATTACGAAGCAAACTGATTGTGATCACTGAGTGATGAGATTGTCAACTCTTCAATACCCCACCATGGACCTTGAGGCACAACTCATTGACCAGTCTCCAAGAAACCAGCTTATTCTTTTGATCATGCTGATAGCTGCACAAGCTATGCATCTGTATCAGAAGGTCTTCCTTTGTAAAACTCCTCATATTCCTGATCACACTTCAATCTTGACTGGGGAAGGTTGGATCATTGAACTCCTTAATGGCCATCCAGATTGTATCCCTACAAATCTTGGTGTCAGCCATGAAGTTTTCAATGCCTTGGTGAAAATCCTCAATCAAAAATGGCATTGTTAAATCTGGTCATGGCATCTCTATGGAAGAGCAGCTTGGTATCTTTCTATACACTTGTGTTACAGGCCTTAGCTCACATCTTGTTGCTGAACACTTTCAACATTCTCCAACCACCATTACCAAGTGAGTAAAAGGATCTATTTTTGATGCTTTCCACCATAATAATTTCAATAGATATTTCAAGAAACTGGCTGTTTTTTTTCATCCCATCTCTTTTATATATTCCATGTCAGGCTGCCTAGAGTTGATTCACCCATTCCTGCTATAATTGCCACCAATCCACAGTTTCATGCATTTCAAAACTGTGTTGGTGCTATTGATGGTACTCATATCCATGTCTTTGTCTCTCCTGAAGAACATGTCAACATGTGCAACTGTAAAGGCTTTCTTTCACAGAATTGCCTTTTTGCTTGCAATTTTGACTTTCAGTTCACCTATGCAATGACTGGCTGGGATGGTGCATCCTCAGATGCAACTTTGTGGAATGATGCCCACCTTTATGATTTTTGAGTTCCAGAGGGGCACTATCTTCTTGCTGATGCAGGGTTTGGAGCTTGTGATGCTTTACTTGTGCCATACTATGGAGTTTGTTACCATCTGAAATAATGGTGTCAGGCAAATTTACAGTAATGTCCTGAATTATTTATGCATGCATTTCAATGTTAATATTTCAGCAGGCCAGCTAACAAAGAGGAACTCTTCAATCTTCGTCGTTCATTACTCCAATGTATTATTGAGCAAATCTTTGGAGTACTGAAGCATCAATGGCAGATCCTTCAACTTGCCCCTGAATATGATATGGAAATTCAAGCTCAGATTCCTGCAGCACTTTGTGCTATCCACAATTTTATTCACACTATGGAGCCAGACATTCTTTTCAACCCTGAATTCATTGAACTTGCAATGGACCAGGCTTTGGAGGAAGATGTAGATGCATTTGGAGTTTTAGGAGAAGGTCCAGCAAATCCAGAGGAATGAAGACAGGCAGAGGCTAGACATGATCAGATTACAGAGGAAATGTGAGCACAGTATCAGACAGAACTTGCAGCTGCAGATTTGATGTAGGGCATGCAAAGGCCATAACATAGAATACAAACATATGTCCATGAACAAGTAGCAACAGTTTACAAAAATGTAACAGTACTACAATTCCATGCAGTCCTTCAGTTCCCTGCAGTTTTCTATGGACCCACATCATCCTTTTGTCACCTTCAAATGCAAGGAAAAACTTGACTGATGGCTCATTCTTTGATTCAGACATAAAGTCAGTCAACAGCATCTTGTCCTCATCAT
This sequence comes from Pulveroboletus cf. aberrans, assembly GCA_038094155.1. Lineage (NCBI taxonomy): Eukaryota > Fungi > Basidiomycota > Agaricomycetes > Boletales > Boletaceae > Pulveroboletus > Pulveroboletus cf. aberrans. The sequence goes on along the minus strand of JBBPTO010001109.1, from coordinate 4,672 downwards.
TAATGTCCAGCTCATTTACCACTGCTGCTGCACAGCTGATCAGATCAATGGGTATCATCACAGGTGGTGGTGATGCTGGCAGTGGTGCCAGTGCCTGTGTATTGAGTTTCACCACCACACTTTTAAGGGTGGTGGTGAGGTCCTGTATGGCATCACTGGCAGTCACTTGCACCTGCACAGTAGCCAACAGTGGCCATGAATGTTTTGCCTCACTTACTACAGATGCTGCTTCTGTGGGTGGCTTTTTGTGCTTGGAATGACTTGCACGGGTGAAAGCAGATGATGGCATCAAGAATGTATGTGGTGAGATGCTCTGGGATATGAAAGATGATGGTGTTGAGGGGGGAATGGCATTCAGGTTGACTGTGGTGGGAACAGCCCAGATATTGCCTGAGATTGATGGAACGGCAAGAGGGGCTTGCATATTAAAATATAAGGTGGTGGCAGTGGGATTGGCATGGCTGATCTGACCTGAAGTAGACAGAAATGAGGAGGGCAGTTGCATGTTGAAAGGTGATGCAGTGGTGGCATGGACAGATGTATAGGAGGGGCAGGAATGGAATATGAGGCTGGATCGGTGGGCTTGGAGGTGACAGCAGCAGTGGTAGGTGGACAGGGCACCAGAGCAAAGGGCACCAGAGGGGCATTGCGGTTGGACAATGTGTGGGTCAATTACCCATCCTCAGCCAGGCAAAGAACATGTCTTCAGCGATTTTTGGTGCCAGCCAGAAGAATTGCTGCAATTTTGTGAAAGAATGGAAATCTCTTGTTCCTGAATGATCTGGTGGCAGGATTTGACTGAATTTATCAGATCTGCATGGATTGTACAATTGTAGGTACTCACCCTGATAAATGAATTCCACATGGCCTGCATGTAGGGTGTCACCATGACACCTTCAGTGTTGCTGTAGTGGATTCCAGAGGCAGTTTTGAGGTTAAGGACAACATAGTATTGACTCTTGAGCTACCCTGTGTATCAGTCAGCCATTAGAAATAGTTGGGGGAAAGAATATACCTTCAACCATTTGCTCAAGCATGAAGACTGTGACTTCTTGGTTCCCCCCAGAAAATATGAGTTGATGTATTCAGTGGCTTGATGGAATGTCACTTTCTTGAAATTGCTGTCCCCAGATTTTGCCCTCTCATTGAGAAGGAAGTGGAGGAGCACTGTAGGAGATCATATGCTCCTACAGTGCAATCCCTTGATATTCCTGGTTCCTGAGTCATTCCTGAGGTCGATGAAGTCATGTCCAAAGCATTCTCTCAAACCCTAAGTGCTGTTCATCCTGTCCCCAATGTCCATCCATCTGGTATTCATAGGATCTGAGTCAGGTGAGTTCTGGATTTTCTTTCTTTTCATACATAGAGTCTTGGAAAGTGGGCGGAAGTCCACCAGACCTGACCCTCTCAGTCATGTAACAAGTCTTGTTTCTCTTGTCATAGTTTCCCCAGTCATGTACCTAATTTTACCTACATTCCCAATATGTACAAAGTCTTGGGTATTCTCAGACTATAAACATTGTATCTCAGACTTCAGTCTGCATCAAATCCTGTCTCTTTTGGTTACTTTCCAAAGTCTCAAAGTCTTGTTTCCTATTGTTTCCGCTGCTGTTCAAGTCAAGTCCTGAAGTATTGACCATTCTCATAGTTGGACTTTAGCCCTACCATCACAGAGAAGTCCAGACTCCTATTTTTCAGCTCTACAGTTGAGTGGATTTCATTTCTTTTTCTCTCAGATATTGTCCTAGACCATTGGATCCCTTTTGGGTCAAGTTTTCTGCTCACACCTGACACTAACCACTTAGGAAATCCACTCCAGGCTTCCTAGCATCTTTACAACTGGAGCCCACCACAAGGAATTCAAGAGAGTCATCGAGGAGAAGCCTGGGGCCCAACCCCTGACAAGAAGAGCTTGAAATTTTACTTTTTCACTTTTGCAATCTCAACCTCTCCAAGAAATCACTTTTCACTCCCATAACTAATGAACCAGGAACACCCAAACTGATTGGCCAACATATTGGTCATCACCTCTTCAGCCAATCAGAATCCTCCATATCCCTTTTCTTCCACTGGATCACACTGAGCACCCTGTCACACTGCCACAGATCCTAACCCTAGAAATATCAACACTGTCCCCATCCTCATGGACTCAAGCCTGATTAGGAACATATCAGGTATGTTTTTTTGGTCTTGAAGATAACATAGATCCCTTGACTGCCTTCAAAACCTTGCCTGACAGTTTCCAAGAACATAGTCTGGTATTAAATCATAATGACTCCCTGCCATTTTCCAGAAATTTTTCTGCATCAACTCTGAACAAATTCTAACAACAGGCAGCATCTTATATTTCACCTCCCCTCTCTCCATTAACACCTTTGCCATCTTCTGACTTACCACCATTAGAACTCAAATCTCATTCGACCACACTGAACCTCTCTTACTTTCTGGAACTGTCTACTGCAGAACCCAGTACTATTCCATCATCAAGCCTGAGTCCATCTACCATTCCTACCCATGCATCTACCCCATCATCCTCATCTGCCTCAACTACCACTTCCTTCTCTTCCTCATCCCTGTCCTCTCCCACATCTATTCCCTCTCACATGTCAGATTAATATCCTTCAATTCCCAGCCTGTCCACATTTCTTTGCAGTGATTCACTCTCACCTTCTGCATCTATCCTGAATCTGCCAGTTAATCCCCAACCTCCAATGGCCAACCCCATTCAAATGCCCCTCCAGGAAACTCAAAATGCTCCCAAGTTTGACAGAGCACCCATGCGTCTTTCACACTTTCTCGAAGATATTGATATTTTAGAGAACACCACTGGCCTTACTGCCATTGAAAAGATCAAGCATATGATCTGATATGCAGATCTTGATGAAGCCAAACTTTGGAAAATCCTAGACAAAGCCAAAGACCAGGATTGGCAGAAGTTTGTCAATGTTGTTAAGGAATTGTATCCAGGATGTGAAGGTGATTCCTGCTACTGTCATGCTGATCTGCAGTACCTCATCCAGGAGTTCTGGTCAAAGGCAATGCAAAGCCAAGAGAACCTTGGAGAGTACAGGTGGAAGTAAGATAGCCACACACCTGGTCACCAAGCATAAGTTATTGGATGCCAACTGGGATGCTCTCTTCCTTTACAGGTTTCCTCTGAAAGTGGAGGAGAAGCTTCACACCCAGCTTGCCATCATCAAGCCAGATCCTCACTCCAATGACCCATACCTGATGACCAACATACTGACTGCTGCCAAATTTCTTCTGACAGGATCCACATTCCACTTTGCTGTCCCTGGGTTTATTAATCTGGCACTCATGCCGGTCGTTCCTGCATCTGCTCAACCAGGACCCTCAACTTCCTGAACCTATATGCCTGTCCCTGCTATGGCAGACATTAAGGCCAAGTATACCTCTACTGCAGCTGCTAACACAAACAGACTCCATGGCCTGTCATGTGGATTTTGCACAGGCTTAGGGCATTTCACCCAAAACTGTGAAGAAGCCCTAGAGTTCATCTGGGTTGGCAGGTGCACTCAAGGACAAGATGGCCATTGTAAGGAGCCATTGCTCCTTAGGTCTGTATCTGGTCATTCTACACCTACTTGACTTTCACTAGGTCATCATTGAGTCATCAAGCATCCATGTCTATCCATGTCCATCCAGTTCTGGTCCACCCTACTCATACATATCCAGTTCTTTGTATCCATTTCCTTTGTATCTGGTCTGTCTATCAGATAGTTTCTATTATACTTATAGTGTACTGGACACTCTGTATTGTGATCTGGTCACCAGATTCACATCTCTTTTCCCTTCTTTATGTTTATTTAGAGTCTCGGGTGTGCCCAGACTATAAAAGTTGTGTTTTGCACACATTGCATCAATCATCTATCACTCACTCAGAGTGGGAGTCTTCAGTCCTCATCAATCCAGTCATATCTGGATCTCTTCTCTTCTCTTTCTCTCTTGATTCTAGAAGAATCAAGTCCTGTGCTCATCAGCTGTGTCTGAAGTATTAGGAGCTCTTCTAGGTCGACTACCAAGGAGTCCTGTAAGCCCTGCAGTTGCATTCCCTTGATTCTCTACCTGCAATTCCCCTGGAATGAACCTATTGTTCTTTCACTTTCTTTCTTTGTGTTACTGACCTGCTAGTTTCCTGTCCAGAGACCTATAGCAGTCTAGGTCAGTCACTGGGAAATGGTGGCATATATGGTGAAGCATCTGGAAGTGCACCTGCTAACCTTCCAGGCACATTTGAAGGAGATCAAGGTGGAGGTAGCCAATGAAGAGAGGTTGACCGACCTAGACTGCTATAGGTCTCCGGATGGGAAACTAGCAGGTCAGTAACACAAGAAAAGAAAGTGAAGGAACGATTGGTTCATCCCAGGGGAATTGCAGGTAGAGATTCAAGGGAATGCAACTGCAGGGCTTACAGGACTCCTTGGTAGTCGATCTAGAAGAGCTCCTAATGCTTCAGACACGGCTGACGAGCACAGGACTTGATTCTTCTAGGATCAAGAGAAAAAGATAAGAGAAGAGAGATCCAGATACGACTGGATTGATGAGGACTGAAGACTTCCACTCCGAGTGAGTGATAGATGATTGATTAGATCGCCCGTGCTGTGTGCGAAACACAACTTTTATAGTCTGGGCACACCCAAGACTCTAAATA
>JBBPTO010001108.1:0-18084 GCA_038094155.1 Pulveroboletus cf. aberrans | reverse complement strand
ATAAAGTAGTAGGTGATTTCCAAGTGCGAGAAGACGTAGAGGGGGCCCCACCCTCACCGGATATTACCGGTGGAGCGAGGGTAGAGCGCCCGGAGGTATTAACCTGTACTGAGGTATTACTTCCGCCAGACGGTACCACGCGCTTCATCTGAGAACTTAAAGGTGGAGCGCCAGAAGAGCCAGGGATCACGGCGGTTTTCTTCGCTTCCGTGATCTTGGCCTTCGTCTCCTCTTTGGGTTGAGCTGGCTTTGAAACGGGTATGCTGGACGTTTTGGACCCAGCTCCTCGGTTCCACACGTTCTGCACGAGTGATTTAGCAGAGGCGAAGAATCCGAGTCGGGTGGGTTTGGCTTTTACTATTAGAACGAATCATGAGGCCCGTGTTAATGATCGAGAGGGACACTCACCGGGAGGTGCACGCCCGAGGCTTGGTCGTCCCATACTGCTTCGGCGCTTAGCTTTGTTGTGCTCCAGCTTGCGACGGATTGCCTCTCGTTCCTTTTGTTTCCGAGCTTCCTCCTCTGGATCGGGCGGTGGGAGTATCGAGACTCTGCCGGGTTGCGCTCGCGTATCCGACTCCTCTCGTTCTACACGAGGCCGCTTGGGGGCCCGCCCCTCCGTAAGTTCGGCATCCTCGCCAAAATCGTCAGGGATCATCTGCATAGAAGCACCGCTGGCAACCCTGGATCCATTTGGACGGTGTCGGGCAGCCGCCACTCCTGGTTGCCTCTCCTTGACGACCAAACTCGATTTCCTCTTCTTCGACAGAATGGGTTGCGAACCAGAGCCCTGAACGCCGCGCTTCGCCGCATAATGGGAAGTGATCGAATCCATCTTGTCAAACTCTCTCTGATGAATTTTGTCGAATATGTCGCCAGCGCGTGCGGGACCCTTGCTTTCCTGTTCATCTACCGGATCTTGGGTGGCGGTGCGTCGGTTATTGAGAACGCTGGCGTCCACGATGTCGATGCCTTCTTCCGCCAGTCGCTTGTTCATCTCATCCAGCACGGATTGGGCGGTCGTGCGGAACTGATGGTTCGACATGTTATGCTGGGGAAGCGGTGAACCAAACACGAACGGTTCGGATCTGGGAATGGCAAGTTTCGAACTAGTTGAGGCATTCCGTGGCTTCGGGGCAGGTGAGAAAAGGTCGACAGGTTCGATAGAAGGCTTCTCGGTGGATTTGGGAGTCGCACCAGTGTTGAATCGTAGACTAGTGTTAGCCTTCTCTGGCGTGGGTTCACGGATGGACGGAATGCCGAGCCCACCGGGTATATCTAGATCTATGTCCATGTCCGAGGCGTCGTACTGTGTAGGTCGAGGAGTCGACTGTTGCAATAAGTCGCCAAACCCTTGAAAGGATGGGACAGGAGGGTATAACGATTCACGTGCAGCTCCTCCTGGAGACATTGGCCATACAGGCACTGGGGAAGTTCCTTCTCCCCCTGGAGTATCAGGGACGAGATCGAACGAGGTGGTAAAAGGTTGGAGTTTTGGAGGGGACAGTAAGATATCCGGGTTTGTAGTGGGATTTGAAACGAGGCGGACTGTGGTCGTCGTCGGTGCCTGGGAGAAACTGAGCCGCGCGTCTGAAGGGGCTGGGAGACCATGGAGGTTCAACTGGCCAGGGACCGGTTCAACTGGTGGTTCTTCAGGGCCACCATTTGGGTCGGAGGTCGGGAGAGTCGAGGACGATTGTGCGGCAACATCGATATCGGTAGAGAGACTGGATGATGAGGACATCGTGCCATGCGTCTTGGACGGATTTCGTTTGAGCCCCAAAGAATTTGCTATGGCTTTCAGAGACGATGTGACAGAAGCTGGCAGGGTTGGTAAGAAAGGGCCCTGGTATTGAGCTCGAGCCGCACAGTGGACTAACCTTTCGATCTTTGCGTACCAAACTCGTCCACCTGACGGTCGGAGCCGCCGCGATTGCTTCTGAGGGTCTCCTCGTCTACTTCGGTTATGGTGTCCATCACCACTTCCCATTTCTCGCTGGGACGAGAAATATTATTAGACGCAGACGCGTGCCCTGCATCAGAATGGTTAGAAGCTTCGTCCTCGCTGTCAGTAACGAGTTTCGCGTCTGGATTTTCACTCCGGGTAGCGAGGCTCAACGGATCATCGGGTGGCAACGTCTTTGCGTGGAGCCGCAAGCGCTCGACGAGATCTTTGTTCTTCCCAGACGCTTTGAGGGAGTGGATCTTGCATAACTTGACGAGTTGGTCGCGCTTGAGCGAATGCAGCGCAGGCGAGTTGAACAGAATTTGAGTGGTCGTTGACATGTTGGCCATTGGCGGCGCTTCCCCTGTGGTAATACTAACAACCGACGTTTGTTGACCCGGCGCGTCGAACGAGTCACGTGAATCGTGGTCGCGTCGTGACCACATGATTGGCGCGCCACGCCTCCTCGAAAGGGGCACAATAATAAGTGAGACATGATCACACCGACAACCGTTCACGTCTAAAATTCCTTGTGTTCCTCGGTAGTATAAGATCTCTTTCGTCAGAAGTGTCTTTTGTAGACGCGGCAAAAATCACAGGATGCACGGGGTGGAGAATTATTCTGGTTGTCCTTTCTCCGCTTTGACCTTCACTGTCACACTCCCCATAAACAGAAACGTTCCTCTATCACCTTCACCATTCTTCCCCCCCCACCCCCCGCATCCTCTCCCCGCTATCTCTTTTATTATGGCCTACCTTAGAAAACAATAGCAAAGACGCCGACAATCGTCCTGCAGACGGTGTTCAGTCTAGTGCCCAGTGCCACTCACCAAACGCCGTCTCCCCGCCAGATCAGCCTCGAGCGAGGAAAGGTAGCGCGCTCGCAAACCTCCAATGCCTGCAAACGGTGGTCTAGCCTCGCGCAACCACACAAATTCAAGCCACTTACTTTAATCATTCCACCCACTAAACCTAGGCATATCTACCGCAAACGGAGGCGGTCTTACTACGTAGGCGTCTGCAAACGGCGATCCAGTCAAGCCCCACTCACTTCGGTCACCACCCTCTGGTGGTGGATGGGCAACAAGTGTATTGATATCCAACGATCCGGAGAGCGGCTACGCTTCCGATGCCACCTACCCTACAGACGTCTGCGAAGCGACACACCAAGGACCACTGAACCAGATTCAAGGTCAATGTGACCACCTACCATCAATGACACCCTCCATTCGAGAGGGTAGATGCATGGGTGGCTGTACATATAGTCACAGCATTGGCACTTGCAGACATCTGCCAACGCAGAGATGAGCCAATCGACCTCATTCAAGATCGATGCTTGAATGACACACCTCCAGCGCTGCCTTCCATTGTGGGAGGGACGAGTGCGTAGATGACCGACCACGCCGTCAGTCGCAGTACTTGTGCGTCCTACTATGCCAGTCAGTGTTGCCGCGGTTCGGCTTAACCCCTGCCAAATTTGGCAAGCCGAGCCGGGTTTTGGCGGGGCGAAAGCCAAACCGCGACAACACTATTGCGAGTGCAGTGAGTTGAAGGACTGATTTCGAGCTGTTCGCACAAGTTGGCCTCCGCCCTCCATCAGACGGAGAGTGCTTGGGTTCAGGGAATCACGACACCACTAATATCCCCTACCTTGAAGACATCTGCAACTAAGAGCGATCTAGCATTTAGTTTCAGGGCCCAGTTCGGATGGTTATTAACAATCCATTTAAGTGAACAGTTGTATAATTCAGGACGGGCCATAGCTTAGCCCTCGCGGATGTCTGCGAAGCACAATGCAATCCAGATAAGTTCTCTACATTTTGAGTGCCACTTACATGCTAGCGTTGCCTCCAGTTAAGGGATAGTGTGTGCAGCGGCGATCTTCCGATCTGATTGACGCAAGCGCGCGCCACTCAATAATAGTAGGTGGACGGTCTCTGGATATCTGCAAAGCACGACGCAACCAAAGGCTAGTGCCTCGAGTGCCACTCACGTCCAGTGTGAGCACCAGCACCCTTCCGGCCCGGGGGTGCGCTTGGTGAGTGACTAGACAATAGCGTACCATTCAGAGGTGAGTTTTGTACAGCAGGCTTCTCGACACGCTGTTGGTGCATGGAGGCTCGCACGTGGCGTCCACAATGTCCACTGCAGGATGCAAGTAGTCCATTGTGGCTCATTCTTGGAAACAAGGTAAGTTGATGTGTGGCTATGCCAACAGGGGGGATGCCGTCAACAATGATTGATCGAGCAATCGTGTGTGCGTGTGGGTCCAAAAATTACCCAGAAAGGTAAGAAAGACTTGTGAGTGCGTCGCTCGTTTGGGTAAATTTTCGATGATTGCGATTTTGTCACGGCATGACGCTGTCACGCCCTGAAAGCAGCGTTCTATCGCAAAGCCCGGCTTTATAAGAACGCAAGCCAATGCTAGGGAAGCAGCAGAACCACCCTCGCCAACATGGTCAACTCTTCCCGCCGCGCCGACGCAGAGAACACCCCGCCCGCCCCAGCCAAATCAAAGGTCCACGGTGGCATACACGGCGCAGCCCGTCGTCGCCGTGCTCGATCGGCAGGTGGCCCACACCACCCTCGGTACGCCGTCGAGCACGCAAAGCAGAGAAATGCGCCCAGGCACCCGTCGCCCCAGACCAACGCCCGCTCTTCCTCGCCGGTCGACAAGTCCCCCTACGTCGAGGCCATGGCCAGCCTCTCCCTTCCCAGATTTCTCTCTCGCCCCCACTTCCGCCCGATTCCAAAAGAGACCGTCGCTTTCATTGCGCCCGAACTGTCCAACGTCGAATTGACCTACCTCCGCGTCTCCCTCCAATTCGTCGGTCCACGGTAAGCGCATCTCACTTCCGGGGACGTCACGGTCGCTCATCCATTCTCTAGCATGCTCGGTGTCCTCGCCAGCGTCAAGGCCGATCCCCCACCGACGATAGATGTGCTCCCAAAGGAGCTCAACATAGTCGTCGATGATGTCTCCTGCGACATGCCCACCCACATGCTTGGCCTATACTCGCTCAACGTGCCCGCTGGCACCAAGCGACGCGTCACGTTGCATCCCATCCACAGCATCATTCTCTCCAGCCATTGTGCGAATCTCCCCACCCTCCCCGCATCCCGCCCTGTTTGTCCAGAGGTCCCCGGATCCACCATCACCGTCCCCGTCGTGCCCTTGTGCATCCCCGCACCGGACCTATTCGCGCAGCTCTCTTCGTTCTTGTACACGAAGCGCATAGACCACTTGCTCGCGAGCCTCCTGCCCTGCCCCGTACCTCAGAGCTTCTGGATGGGCGACCTCCAGCACGACGCGCGCCTCCGTCGACCCCTCGTCATGTTCGCCAAGAAACTGGGAGACGACCACTCCCTCGAGACGCTCCTCTCGCACGCGATGAACGTCAACGGCATGTGGCGCAACGCCTGCGCGCTCGGGATCGACGACGGACACCTTTGGCGCGCGCTCGACGTCGCCTGGGAGGTCATCCTCCACGCGATCGCCGTCGGGATTCGCTGGCCCCGAGGACAGCACTAAATGGCCCGTCAGATTCTTCCCATCGGACTCTTTGCATCCCGTGTCCCTCCAACAGTACTTACCATTTTCGTTCTAATCGCATCGACCCAGGTGTATGATCATGTGCATGTGTATGTGTATGGATGTGGCGTTCCTCGACACGATCTTCCCCCCCGATCCCTTCCACTCTTCCTTCATCGTAGCATTGTCCTGAAACACTCACATTATTGTTATGTAAAAGCAATTCTATCCGTCATGCATTGTACTCTTGTGATCGGGTCAAGTTTTGAAACGTGATGACTGTCGCCAGAGTGAGATCGCCAACCTGTCAGTGGACAAAAGGTACAAGACGCCGTCGGGACGTTCCGATTCCGAGCCGGACGGACACCCGCGTCTCATCCGTCCGAGCAAGTGTTATACGATTGTCATACCGCAGGCCCGTGAGTAACGTACGTGTACAAGTCATCAAAAGTCTACAAATGCACGTCAGAGATCCATCTCGCCCCTACAGACCCACCCCATCGACGCAGCACCGCTCCACCGATCGTCGCCAACGCTTTCGAGCCCCTGGCCCTGGTCCAAAATGATCCGCGCCACGCCTTTACTTGCCGCCCCTCGTGAACCGGTTGAAGACCCTCTGTGAAACCAAACAGAAAAGACGAATCGTGTGTTAATCATGCGCACGCGAGAGACGTATTCAACGAAAACGAGAAGGACCCTAGATAGACAGGACAAGGGGAAGAGGTGGTCGCAGTAGAGTGTCCACTCTCTCGGGACGATCGCCAAACGACAAAAAAGGAATCAAGCACGCTCTGCTGCACCGCTTACCTTGGCACTGGCAGCCAAGCTCACCGCGGCCAGTTTCTCGGTGACGTCCTTGCTCTCCTTGACGCTCTCTCCACTGACGGCAGCGGGAACAGGGTCCGGCAATGGGGTAGGCGGGGTTGTCGCAGGCACCGGGGTGACGGACGCCTCCGAGTCTTCCGCGACATGGGGATTCGAGTTTGCATGGTTCCCATAGTTCTCGTCCGCGTTGTGGTGGTGCAAAACGTCCGCATGCTCTAGACTCTCCTTCTCGGACTCTTGCTTGAACTGGAACACGTCCTCGTTGAGCTGGCGCTGCTCGGGCGAGAGATGATGATCGTGGGCTAGCATGGACATGCGCTTCATCGCCATCATGCTGAACACGGCCTTGCGGACTGCGTGAATCGCGCACATCAATTGATGTCGGGTTGATGACGAAAGTAAAACAAAACGTACACGTCCTCCTGGCGTTGAATGCCTTCTTGACGTGTGGCAACAAGTCAGTCGGCTCGCCGTTGGCGGCCTCCACGAAGTGCGGTACTTCGGCGGCGAGCCACGGGTGCTGAAGCATTTCTCCAGCTGTTGGACGCGCCGCCGGATCAACCGTGAGGCAGGTAGAAACAAAGTTGCGAGCAGTCTCCGAAACGTTGGACCAATACTCTGCTGTCAGCGTGTCAATAAAACGCAGCCTGAGGCATCCAGAGGCTTACCTGGCTCAAAGCGGTAGTCACCCGCAATGATAGCTTCCATTTCTTGCCTCTGGGTATCGCGATCGAATGGTGTATAGCCTAGAAACGGATGTAAGATCTTTCTGGGACCGCGCTCAAAAGCCTACACATACCAGCGAGTAGGAAATACGTGATAACACCCATGGCCCATACGTCGACGGGCCTTCCGTGACCAGCTACGCCACATCTGAGACAATAAAGGACGGTATCCACAGAAATGCTCACTCTTTTTGAAAATCTCCGGTGCCATGTACTGTGAATATCCTCAGTGAGCTGGACACATGTCAGGAAGAGATCTTACGCCAGGCGTTCCGCAGACTTCCGTGAGCATGCTCAATTTACTGTCGGGCATGACACGACTCAGACCAAAGTCGGCGATCATGATCTCCGATGTTTTCTCGGGCTTGGAGCGGAAAAGGAGGTTTTCCGGCTTCAGATCACGGTGGACGATTCCGCAGTCGTGTATGTATTTGACTGCACCAAAGATGGTGCGCACCAGCTCGGCAGCGTCGCTGCATCGATAAATGAGACGCTGGATGCGATTGAATAGAAACTCATGTCGCTCACGCTTCGGTGTATTGCCCTCTCGCGCATATACTGTCGAAAAGCTCGCCACCTGTGCAGAGGTCGAAGACAAGATAGAGATTGTGAGCGGTCTAGGCGATCGTGAGGGCCGGGTCGCGGTGGAATGTGGTGATTCCCACCTCGAAGTAATCATGGAGTGTGACGATATTCGGATGACCGATGGAAACTCGCTTGAGGACAGCGATCTCATTACGGACCTGAGGAACCGTAATGAGTCATCGTGACCAAATTCAAGGGTTGAGGGTGAGCCAAGAGCGCCGCGCCCATACGATCGCGCTGATCTGAGCATGATGCAATGATCAGGGCGCGTGAATAGTGATTCCATGGGCAGACGGGAACGTTCCATCCGCAGGGTTTGTGTAAGCGGTACCAGCGCGCTGCGGGGGTTGCGGGCCCGCAGCAGATCTTGGCATCGGGACTGGACTCACCATGTGCTCCCTTCCCTCCATGAGTTTCTTGTTGATGACTTTACAAGCAAAATATTGACCAGTCTTGATGTGGATGGCCTCCTTCACGATCGCGTACGTGCCGCTGCCGAGGTTCCGCCCCGTGCGGTACTACCAAGGAAGATATCCGTCAGCGCCGTCAAGTTCGTGCGGTCAAAAGGGACGCGACGGGGTGATCCAAAAGACGAACCTGACAGGGGACCGTTGCAGGTTGCTGAGGCATATCGATCGCGGCGTCGAGTTCTGGGTCCTGGTGGTCGTGGATGTAAAGAAAGAAGATGAGAGGGAGCGTATTTATGCAAGGGCGAGCGACCGGCCACAGCAAGCGCGCGGTCAGGTCGAGGCCGGAATAAAGAAGGAGAGACTCGCCTCGGTGGCCATCTCCGGCCGGTCCTCCGGGTCCGCCGCGGAAGGCTCCGGTGATGCGATGGCGAGCTCGGCCGCTTGCGGGGTCACTGGCGTCGCGGGCGGCTGCGGCGTCCGCCTGCCCAAGCCGAGCAGGTTTAGCCGCGACGGAGACTTGCCGAACAGCGTCGAGGAGCGCTTCGCCTTGTCCTGCTCCTCCCTGGCCTGACTCTGGTTTGCACCCATCAGAGAGTCGTCGAGGTATGCTAGTACAACCCCACACACCCCGTTTAAATGGTATCCTGCCTCACTTGTTCTGCGTGCTCAGATTTCACTAGAACCTCTCAAAGCGATGCCCCATCCCTGTGGTGCATTCGCTGGCGAGACTAATACAGATATCAACGCGTGTCCTCCCTGTGCAAACCTTGATCGCGTCAACGTGTCTTGTCAGTGTATGCAGTGCTCCCAGTTGTGCGATATGAATGCAACGTGGCGACCTTCTACATTGGAGTGTTCGATATTGTTCTGGATTCCGTGTGCTGTGCTGCGTTCGACATGCGTGACTGTCAGTGACTTACTGCCACCACCATCAAACTCGACGCTCAGGCATGCAGTACGGATTCTGTGCGATCTCGCTACCGGTCTGCAGCTCGACTCGAATGTTTTTGGCGCCCCAACTCACTTTGGAGAAGAAGCAGGGACAGAACTGTCAAACCGCTCAATGTCGGTAAAAAAGTTAACGTAAACTCACGTATAATGGCCGCCACAGAAAATCGACAGGCGAGCAGGGACGGCCCTTCGTCGACGACGTTCACGGGCTGCACCCTTCGGTCTTTGCTCCCTAGACTTATTCTACTTTGCCACTTGTTAATCCTTGCATGCCATCCACCACGCGATGCTCATTCGTCTCATTCCACCCACGCCCCACCCCACAATTCTTTACGGCCTCACTTTTCCAAGCATCCTCCCTTTACATGATATCCCCGGTGCAACCGTTCCTGCGTCATGGTCATCACAGTTGCAAATCATCACTTCTGTCTTGCAGTTCGACCCTCCATCGAGCATTCACATGCTTGATCGAGCGGTGGGCTTGGTCGCCCGCGTTCACGAAGTGTCCATGAACGTCCCACAAAAGGAGTTCGTGGTCAAGTTCGTTGATGGACGTGTGACCAACGTCCCCATGAATTCGGACTGCGTTCGAATGTTGTTGGGCGTCGTCCTCGACGTCAAAGGTTGCAGCGAACCTGACAGTCAACGAAACAGCATGGAAGGCAACGCCTGTCCTGGCAGCACCGACGACCATGATCTCCCCTCTGGAGGCAATCCCACCAAGTCTCCGAGGTCGGGAAAACACAAGAGACAGCGGTCTCTCTTGTTTTCCTTAATTTCGTACGTTCGTCCTCTTCGAAACCTGCGACCTCCTTCACGATTTTGTGCTCGACAGGTCGTTGGTCCCCAAGTCGCTTTCCTCATCATCACCCCCTCCGCCCACTAGTGCGCCACCCCCTGCTCCGCTTCCTCCTCTCCCTGTCGCCGGTCGCATGACTTCTTCGACTTCTCCCCAGCAAACTAACTTGGACTCTGCGGAACCCAATCCTGATCATCTTCGCCGGCGGGCTCGAGCAACCCTCGTCGACGTTTGGAGACGGCACGTCATATCCGCCCTCGCACCTCAGCACCTGCCCGCTGCTGGGTATGCCGAATGGACTTTGATTGCCCTGGCCAGCAAAGTGCGGGCGGAAGTGGATTCGATAAAGACCACCGGAAACCCGAGGGCAAGCGTGAGCAAGCACAGGAGAGCGCAAAGTGAAGGTCGGAAAGCCCTCGATTTCGGCGACCGCAGCGATGAGTGTGGGCCAGAACAGTGGGGGAGTCGTGCTCCCTCGCCGCTCCCGGCCATGTTGAACGCGGATGACACTGATCAAGTCGTCTATCCTCGTCGAGAGCAACGTGAGAAAGTTTGCTTCGTATTTCCGGAACTTTCTGCTGAGCCAGTGTTGCAGCGGATGAGTGGGGTGTTCGAGATGCCCATTCCATATTTGAAGAATCTGACGTTTTTGCGGTCGAGTATAGCGGCTACAACGACAGCCTTCTTGGAGAACATTTTATTGTCGGCGATGATTGGGACGATAACGAACAAATCACGGTCGAGCTCAGTCGTGTGGGACGCTATGATACATCCGACATTGGTAGCCGTTCGACAGGCTTTCATGACAAGCACCCGCATACGGGAGACGTTAGTCTGGATAACGGCGACGACGATGGCGGTAGACGAGTGGATACGGCCTTTGACATATCCGGATGCCCTCTTATCCCTTCCGACCTTAATGACGATGAAGGGTCAGACGATAGTCAAACCTCACTCCGGACTCCTGAGGATGAGGAAGACCTTCCCCTAGCCATGCGGGCACGAAACTCGAGTCAGGGCGCATCCTCCGCAACTCCTTCATCTCCTTCGGTGTTCAGAGTTCATTCGTCTCGCCCTCGCTCTCGCATTGCTTCAGCTCAATTTTCGAGCCCACCTTTAACACCTGTTCACTTATCACACTCTCCAACCTTTGCGACTGTCCACAACCCCGATATACAAGATGACGAGTATGTTGCCTCGCGCTTCGATTATCTGGAGCGAGTATGCACCGCACTTGACATCGTCCGTAGTCGAGCCCGCGAGGAAGGGTGGCGGCTGGTCAGAGCGACATCAATCGAAGCAAAGAACGGGTGGATGGACGCCGAAGCTGAGGCATCTCTGGAAATCAAGGCGAAACGACGTGCCTGGAGCTCTGGGATCAAGGTCTTTGCTCCGTATCCTACTTCCCGCAGTTCGCTGAGAGTGTGGGATGGCCGTTCCTCGACTCCTAGCTCGTCTATGCGGCCTCCCGGTCTTATTTCCTCTCCCTTGACGGGATCCCGGCAGATGCCTGGAGCGATTGTGCCAACTGGATTATCCCTTGGAATACCCCTCCGGAGCTCTCCTCTGGCCATGTATGTCTGGGGTGCGGACGATGGACACAGTCCAGCATCAAGCAAATATGGTATTCTCACCTCGGTGCACAACATAGAGACGATGGAAGGCAGGAAGAAGAGGGCTTCGCGGGTGAGCTTTGCTGACACAACGAAGTTATTCCCCGTCTGCGAGGAGGAGAACGAAGATTTTTTCGAACCGGCCCAGATTAATGCCGTCGGTTTTCCACAGACGGTGCCTCTATCTATTCTGGCTGAGAATCCTGAATGTGATCTGGAGATGGGACCCATGGAGAACGAGGACGATCCTTTCTGCTTCTGTCCGTCGAGGACACGTACGCGTACCACGAGCATGTACTTGGCTCCCCCTCCAAGTGCGGCACCCACGCCTCCCACCGCTCCAACGCTCCGACCTAGTACTCCTCCGCCATCTCCTCCGCCGTCTTATCACGTCGCCGTTGGCGGGGATGTTTCCGTTGCGAGAAATAGCGAGAGCGGATTGGATACTTCCGCGTTGCTACTGCAGCCACTGTCGTCGTTATCTCTCTCTTCATCACCTCGACCCTCGCTCACTTCCAATCCTCCGTTCATTCCAAGACCCAGGGCGCTCTCATTACCCTCCCCCGGGTCCCTCGCGAGCATGAACAAGGCCCGTCGCACATCTCTCCAGCACGGTGACGAACGCTTTGAAGATCTGTCGCAAGCCTATGCGTCGCCGCCTCCCGAGGGTCCGATGGTGATATCAACGACCTCGACCCCAAACGAAGAGTATCCCAGATATGCGCACATCCACGCGCCCACCCCGAGCAAGAAGAGTCATGCCGCACTCTTGGGAAGGACGAGCAAGGAGATGGTGTTCGAACAGGCTGGGTCAGAGTTCACCGTCGGGATAGAGGTCGCGCTCGGCAGGGCGGAGGAAGGACGTGTCGTATGGTGAGAACCTCACGGAGAGATCTGCATGTGCTGTTGAGAATCGAGCGATCATCGGTTGCTGTCTATCTTGATCCTTGCATGGTGCGTCGTCGCGTTCCGTGCTCCTTTTTTTCTGGCAGCTCTGAGAAACGCGTCAGCTTTTTTTTCTCATCGTACGACCTGCATAGTATCCTGTATTTCGAGCATCGACTAATCGACCCGACCCCGTGGAAGCCTCGTAGTTATGGAGGCACGGGGCCGGACACTGACGATACTTACTTGACGGCCTTTCATGTGTATAGTCCACGTAACGGGGTGGAACATTGATGAATTTTTGAGCTTGTGCCATGCTCGTACTTGCTTACCCAATAAATCGACTGTTCACGATTCATAGGATCATCATCTGAAATCCTGCTTGCCACGGCTAGAAATGACGAGCACCTCGCAGGAAATCCTCGTCACCCTAGTCGCAGTCTTGAGACTCGGAGTCGCAATGGCCCGGCTCACCACAAACTGATGAATCCTTGGTCTATCTGTAGGAGTCTACCGCGTTCCTGGATTGCTGTAAGTTATCTCAAGCCCCAAACTCGTCCGTTATCGACTTATCGGCAAAAGTTCTCGCGGGTCCACGGACTATTCCACGATCATCATCCTCATGCCCTGTTTCGTTCCCCAGGTCTCGTAACGTTTGAACATCTTGTTTGACGTCGTCACACCTCTCCCCCATGTCGACGTTTCACAAGAATGCGCCGAGTCCCGACTTGGAGAAGATCGAGAAGGTGACTACCGTCACCAGGGGCAACGTGGACGCCTCGGACCAACGTCTGCTCGATCTCGGATACAAGCCCGAGTTTCGGCGTGAAATGTCGCTGTTCGGAGTGTTGGGTATATCGTTTTGTGCCATCGGAATCCTCACGGGAATGAGTAGCGCCTTCCAGACCGGATTGTTCTCCGGTGGCCCTCTGGGATTGTTCTGGGGATGGAACGTGAGCGGAACCCACCCGTGATGGGGCGTCTGCTTCTGGCTGAACGAGCGCCCGTCGGCGTTGGCATGTCAGATATGCAGCTTGTTCATGTTTTTGATCGCTCTCAGTCTCGCGGAAATCTGCAGTTCTTAGTGAGGGTGTTCATGATGACAACGGGCCCGAGTCGTGCTCATAGACTGGTGGGTTCACAGTCCGACATTGGGCGGTCTCTACTTTTGGATTTGCAAGATGAAGCCCGACTTGCCTGTCCTCGGGTGTGCGTTTGAATGGGTCCCATGTTGGAACCAAGGTTCACTCCGGTCCAGTCTGTACAGGATGGATATACTCTATCGCAATGGTTTTCACCGGTACAGCTGGAAACCTCAGGTGAGTTCGCGCAGTTGTCATTGGCAGTCGCTTTCTCAACGACGGTTAGCGTGGCTTTGTACATCGCCTCGTTGGCGGAAGTCGGACGAGATCGATCCTTGACTCGCGTCGAAATTGCTGCGATAGCTTGGTGCGTCAACATCGCCTCGGGCGTCGTCAACACGATCGGAACGAAAGCCATCGGGCGAATGAGTACTTTCAATGTTTGGTGGACGCTGGGGGGCACGTTCGTGCTCGTGGTAACACTTCTCGTCAAGGCGCCCGTCAAGGTGAGCGCTTTGATGCATCGAAAAGAATTCGGCTGATAGTACTTGGTGAGAATTCCGCTGTCTTCGTGTTCACTGATTATGAAAAGTAAGTGGGTTGATCGAATGCATCCATCTCTTGCCCTGATGCCGTGGTCCAGTTTTACTGGATGTGGTTCTCGAGGCTTCGTTGTCCTCCTAGGTTTTCTCCAGGTAACTGACATGCCTTTGTAAGGATTTACTTTATCTGAGAGTGCGCGAGGCTATTTATACCCTAGAAGGTTGTGAGACGGCTGCTCAGGTCGCCGAAGAAGCAAAACGTGCTGAGATCCTCGCGCCTCTTGCCGTTGTGGGAAGCATCGGGGGTTCATGGTTTATCGGTCTCGCGTACATGCTCGCCCTCCTCTTCTCCGTGCAAAACATTGCGAATGTGCAGGCAACGACCTATGCTATACCGATTGCACAGCTCTTTTATGATGCGGTTGGACCAAAACTCACCCTTCTGTGTCTCGTGGTCGTCGCAGTTGCGCAGATGACAGCATCGATCACTGCGTTTACTGCGAGCTCGAGACTGTTTTATGCTCTTGCACGAGACAATGCCTTCCCTGCGAAATCAAAGTTCATGGCCCTCAATCGTTACCAGGCTCCTTATTTGGGCGTGTGGATGTCTGTGCTCATAGGGTGTGTGCTTTCGTGTGCTTATATAGGCTCTGCAGTCGCTGTACGTGTATACTGTGATTCGCTTGGTGGTCGAACTAATTGTCTTTGCAGTTCAACGCAATGTTGTCCTCTGCAGCGATATCAGTCATGCTCAGTTACTTACAGCCCATTATTATTAGGGTATTTTGGCCGGACTCGTGAGTGTGTGACTGGTCCAGGAAGCGCCACGGACTGACGACCATATCAGACTTCCGGAACCTGGTCCCTTCAACTTGGGTAAATGGTCGTGGCCCATCAATTTCGTCAGCTTGCTGGTCAGCCCGATCTGTCTTTTCCATCACCTTCTTTCTGACTCACCGACAGTTCACTTCATTCATTTGCATACTCTTCATCTTGCCCACGGCGTATCCGGTCAACGAACTCAACATGAATTATGCTATAGTTGCCGTCGGTGGAGTCGCGCTCATCGTCGTTGCCAATTGGGTGACTTGGGGACGCCACAGCTTCGTGGGACCTGTGCAGACGGCTGAGGGAAATTAGATATTCAATGATTAGCTACCATCTGGCTTTGTGTGTCACCAAGTATTCGATGAGAAGGATGGATCATATTGTTGTTCGACGTCAAATCAGTGATTGGGAAGTGTGGCGGTTGTTTCATCAAAAGGGGTTTCCTACCGTGAATGACTTTCAGTGTCAAGTGGGAAGCTCACAAGCCGAGGCTGTCCCATTCCTCGGCCGATCTGAAATGTCTGAATCTGCATTCCTCTCAGTGCAGCGGTCATCACGTTACTTCTCTGAATGCCGTCCGTTTTTCCATTCTCCTAAGTTCATAACGACCTCGTAGAGACTGGTTGATCAACAAAACGCGCCGAACCTGGAGCCGAAAAGTCGGAGCAAGGTCTTCCGGACATTCCCGGAGCCAGTGACAGTATCGAATGACTTCGCGGACTGCCGGTAATTTGACCAAATTTCTTACGATCTTACGATTCTAGGGAGCGAACTGGGTAGGTTGGCAAAGTTACGCCTGATCAGAGAACCGAGTGCAAGGAAGGAAGAACTCGAATAGAAACGGGAACATCCACGAGCAACCAGGAGTAACGAACCGGGCGCCAACTGTACACTCCATATGGGGGAGAGGTAAGTAGTGACACGACGAGAGTGAATCAATCCGAGCGGGTAAGATGAATATGGCAGGAAATGTCCGGCTGCCACAACATCCGTAGGCTAGAAAGTGCGCGCGGGTGAATTGAAGCGAGATAGTCCGACGTCTATCTCGCTTGCCTATCAGGGAGAAGGGAATGTTGAAGTCACCGATGGATGTGCACACCAACGACTCCCGGGCCCGAGAAAAACCCACCAAGAGATCCGAGGAGATGTATATGGTACACCCGTCGAGATTCTTCTCCAAGTGGAATAGTGTCCTCCGAGATCTTGCTGCCTTGGTCAAGACCTTGAGATAGAAGCGTCGACTCGTAGTGAGTGATCAACTTGTATTGGAGCCGATTTGCTATCAGCCGATCGGACATCCGTACTCCGACGCGCGTTTTTCCCATCCGGACAATTTGCTTGATCCGAGTCCACAACGCGCGACGTCATCTGTATGAGGGTCCCTATCAGTCAGCCGGGCGATGACTACAAGGCCGCAAAAGAGGCGTTTGTCTCTGGCATGACGGGCTCTTCCGTCCTCCACGTCAACGCTATACTGGTAGTCGGGCTGGTGAGTGCATCAACATACGTCCGAGTCGTCAGTAGTGATCCTCAAGGCGCAAGGTCTCGATAATTCTCCATTCTGCCCTCCGAACGCGCTTGACCTT
Source organism: Pulveroboletus cf. aberrans (assembly GCA_038094155.1). NCBI lineage: Eukaryota > Fungi > Basidiomycota > Agaricomycetes > Boletales > Boletaceae > Pulveroboletus > Pulveroboletus cf. aberrans. Next base: position 1,776 of record JBBPTO010001108.1, on the reverse strand, counting down.
GTTCCGTTCCATGCCATTCATTCTGGAATGGCTCGTACTCGTGTTGCCGCTTGGGCTCGCGGTAACCGTTTACGCTGATGTGCCAGCCATACTTTCAACACTCCTTCTGGCTCCGACCTGTGTCTTACTCCTCCTCCCTCCGATAGACAGCGGAAAGCCTTTACTTTCGAAAATCGATGACTGCGTGACTGCGCGAAACAGTCTTGCCGCCAACGGACCTGGACGACCGTCGTTGAGACCCCTTCCGGCACTCACTACCTACCGCGCCAACATGATACTGTTGACCATATTATCCATCCTCGCCGTTGATTTTTCTGTCTTTCCGCGTTCCCTCGCAAAGTGTGAAACGTATGGAGTGTCGCTGGTGCGTGCCGTCCTTCCCAGATATAGTTGGGTTTGTCCCGATCCTGTTGCGTTAGATGGATGGCGGAGTCGGGTCGTTCGTCTTCTCTCAAGGTATAGTTTCTGCGATACCTCTCATAAAGGACCCGTCCCAATTGCGTGCGGACACGAAGCCAAAGTTATACCGGACAATCAAGAAAATATTACCGATCTTCTTGTTGGGCATCGTTCGAGTACTGCTTGTCAAGGGGACAGAATACCCTGTGGGACGATGTATTTCTACTGTTATGACGCACAATCTAACTTGTTTTTCAGGAACATGTCACCGAATACGGGGTGCATTGGAACTTCTTCTTGACACTTGCCATCTTGCCGGTCGCGGAAGTAGCCCTCCATCCGATCATCAAATACATGCCTATATCCTTGTTAGGTCTTTGGATGGGTGTTTGTGAGCGATTAAATGTACCTATTTCGCCGATTCGTTCGAACTGATATACGTCAGTGCATCAGTTTGCGTTATCTTTCCTCGGACTAGAAAATTTCCTCCTCAATGCCCCTCGAAGTAATGTAATTTACGCGAACAAGGAAGGTCTGATTTCACTATTGGGTAAGACACATCCCAACTCCATTCTATTGCAAATATTCATGTCCTCAGGGTATCTGTCGCTTCATATGATGGGCCTCTCTCTCGGCACGATCATCCTACCGCCTTCCCCATCCTTCTTCCGTAAACAGCAGATCATCGGAGATGGTATGAAGCGTCCTTCTGAGTTAGATCCCTCTACCCCTAGACAAAACGCGAAGACCACCACGGAACTCTTTTCGTATGCTGTGGTGTGGTGGGCCCTGTATGCGCTCGTACAACGCAACCTTCAAGTCTCACGAAGGATGGTCAGTTTTGCCGTCGCACGATGCGTGGAGTGAAACTGCTCACGCCATTCTATCAATACAGACCAATTTGCCATACATTCTCTGGATCATCGCCTTCAACACGTCATTCATACTTGCATTTTATCTCATAGATATGGTTTTCTTCCCTACTCGAATTTCGAAGCTAAAGGATCCGAAGGACCCTTCCGGTAAACGAATCCTCCAAGAGGATCCTACTGCCTCCACACCGAAGTCGGCTCCAGCTCTGCTCGAGGCTCTGAACAAGAACGGGCTAGTGGTATTTCTCATCGTGAGCTCCGATCCAACAGAGCCGTTCTTGCTGTCTCACAACAAGATCGTTCAGGCGAATGTTGCGACGGGCCTCATCAACTTGTCAATTCAGACAATGTATACCCCAAACACGGAGGCGATGCTGATATTGACCGGGTATTCTTTCGCAATATGTATGATTGCTTGGATATTCCGCAATAGGCGTGTTTGGGCAATGTGACGTCTAGGTCCCAACGCTACCCCCTGCCCCTCACACCGAGTGGAGCTGTTCCT
>JBBPTO010001107.1:0-18581 GCA_038094155.1 Pulveroboletus cf. aberrans | reverse complement strand
AGGTGTGCCCAGACTATAAAAACTGTGTTTTGCACAGAGCACAAGATCATCTATCCATCTGCCGTCTATCTTCCATCCATTTCAAGTTTAGTTCTTCATCATCATCAGTGATCCAGCTGTGTCTGTGATCATCATCATCATCTTTCTGTCCTGATCTGTGAAGAATCAAGTCCTGTGCTCGTCAGCCATGTCTGAAGCATAGGAGCTCTTTCAGATCATCATCAATTTCACCTTCTGTAAGTCCTGTGGTTCTCTTTCATGGAGCTCTACTCTACGAATTCCCCCTGGGATGAACAAATCGTCCCTTCATTTTCTTTCTTTGTATTGCTGACCTGCTAGTTTCCTGTCCGGAGACCTATAGCAGTCTAGGTCAGTCAACATCTCTTCACCGCCCACACCACCACATCTTCCTTGGCCAACCCAGCCAACTTCCCCACAACCTCCATAACCTCCTCAGGCTGCCATTTATCATCTGGTCCCTCCATTTCTCTGTAAACCTCCTCTGCCTTGAGTTGTACCAGCACACTCAAAAGTGTCTCCTGGCAGTTGAACATCTGATTCTGACGAATGAGGACGTCCTGGATCTCCTGAAGTACCTTGATCAGGATTTCATCAGTCCCAGATTCCAACCCACTCCCCTCTGCCTTCAGCTGCACCTTCTTCTGTGCATGCTCTGACCCCTCTGGCACCTTCATCCTCTTCCACTTCTGGTGCTCCGGCTTCTCCTCCTCCAGCCTCTCACATCTTGCCTTCATGTCCTGACATGCCAGGTACAATAATGACTTGCCAGGCCCGAGCTTGCACTCAAGGCCCCAATCCTTGCACCTCCAGCAATCTGCCAGCTCTACTGCACACTCCTTTCCCTTTCCAGAACTCAGACCCACCTGCTCTGATCATCCTCCATCAGTCGCCCTCCACCTGATGGCCTGCATACTCACCTGCCTCTGTGCCTCTTTGGCCACCCTCCTCGCAACTTCCTCTGCCACCCTCTGGTGCACCTTCTCCTCTGCCCTTCGGTGCTCCTCCTTCTTCCTCACCTTTGTCTGCCTCCTCCATTCCATGGCCTTCACCTTCTACAAGGCATTACTGTTGTTCTCACACTCCACGAGATTCACATCAGACCAAGACTTGATGTCATTGATTCTGGACATGGTAGTGGTATGAGATCAAGCCACATTTCAACTCCACTGAGGACTTTATACCCTTTTTCGAACTTCAAAGCTGACCAACTCTGTTTGTCCTAATGGCCTTCAGAGATTCAAGCCTAAGATGGGGATACTGTCATATCCCATGTAATCAACACAACTCCAACCTCCAGACTAACTTCACACATTCCTCTGTTGACCTCTCACCAACTCTGCTCCTCCGTTTCTCCGGACTTATCTTAGATTTCTTTACGTATGTTTCTTGTTCCATATATAGTTTAGTCTCACCCCTCTGTTTCCTCTGACACTGTGTAGCACAGCTCTGGCACTCAGATATCCAACCTCCATATTATACATCTACATAGCCTTCAACTTTCCTCTGACTATATATACTCCAATTCTGTATGTAGATACTTTAGCCTAAATATCATCATAGACTTCTCTTTCAATTCTACTCTGGATCCTCCAATGCATCTCCAACCAAGAAGGCTGTGACAGTGCAGAGACATGACACACAAGTCATGCATCAAGCCTTTACTCCTCCAGACGCGATCCTCTGAACCTCCAGCCATTTGATTCCCTTCAACCTCTGATCTCTGACTGGAGTTTGAGCAGAGGAGATCTGGTCTTAACAGATGACAAAGCTGCTGCAACATACTTCAGAATATCATTTGTTATTTGATGTAAATTGTCAACTCAATTGCATTCAGCAAGCAAGGAATTGGCAGCTAATGATTTATATGTGCTGCTAACAGTTATACACAGGGAGTGAGGGCTGTTATGATTTACCTCAGACTATGCTTTTCTTTGAACTTATCACTTACATATGCATGGGTATAAGTCCCAACTTGGACATTTATTCCTTTTCGTCACTGACTACAATACCATTACTTATTATCCACTTCCATTGCATTCCATGTGATTCTGCTCCACTTGCTCAGTCAGTGATTCCTTCCACTATATTCCTCTATGTTTCATGCCTGCCCTAGATTCCTTTACATATATAAACCCATGTCATCACATACATGTTCCTCATTCTAGTCTTACCTTTCCACCTTTACCTTTCTACCTTTCTACCTTTCTCCTTGTACCATCGCTGGAATACATCATTGTTCCCACTCCATGATACAGGCCCAAGGGTGGCCTTAACACCTTCTTGCTCCTTATTGCTGTGACTCACCCTTAAGTGGAAAGTCTCCATTGTCGACCTCATCTAGAGGTCTCCTCATCACCACTCTTTAAAGGGAAGTCCTCATTGTCTGTTCTCGATAGTAGGCAGACTCCTCATCCATCATTAACTCAGAAGTACCTTCATCACCACCCTTCAAAGGGAAGTCCTTGTCATCTGTCCTTGATAGTAGGCAGACTCCTTGTCCACCATTAACTTGATAGTATCCTTGGCCACCATTAGATCGGTAGCACCCTTCATCACTGAACCTCGTTAGTAGGTAGGCTCCTCACAGATGACTTGCAATTGTCAAGCTTCATTGCTTCCTTGTCCATGGTTAAGTCTGAAGCCCAAAGGTTCTATGCCTGCCCTCATCCAGGTCAGCTGTAACAAAAGACTAGACTTCCTCCTCATACTGGCTACTTTCACACAAGCCACCATTCATCCCTATCGCCCTTCAACCAACCCCCTTCATGGAGAATCCTTTCATACCCCATGTGCACCACTGCCTCCAGTGGAAGACTCCTCAGATGCTTCTGATTAAGAAGTTGTCACCCCTGTTCAACCTATGGGACCACCACCAGTCACCCCCACTGTCCCCACCATCCCATATAACTCTTTGCTTGCTGTCCACCAGTGCATCACCTTGCAAAGTACCCCTCTTGCCTCCACCCCCATGTCCTCTTCGAAACCTGTTGAACTTCACCTCACTAGGCCCAAAGCCTATGATGGAGAACCCTCTGAAGCCATCCCATGGCTTACCTCCACCAGATCATATATGCTCGTCAACAGAGACACCTACAACACTGATCATAAGAAGATCAGCTTTCTCCTCTTATATATGAGTAAAGGCCCTGCCAAGCAATGGGCTGAGTTCAAGTGTTCCAAAGCCCTTGAGACTGATAACTTCGGCACCCTCAAGGATTTCATTAAGGAGTTCAAAGCCACCTTTGATTGAGGCAACACTGAGCAAGCCACTCTATCCTAGCTCACCACTCATCGTGTTGAGAAAATTACTCAACTCAATGGCTACATCACCAAGTTCCTTCTCCATGTCAGAAAGGCTGGTTTCACCTATCCCCCACTTTCCACTTTCCACTGCCACCCATCGCACTCTGATCCAGTTCTTCCAGGTCAGGATTCCAGTTGCTCTTATGCATAGGATCAACTCCATGGATACCATACCTACCACCATCAAGAAATGGATCACCCAGTCCTCTCATTTCAAGATGCAGTGGAATGAGGGAGATGCCATTTCCAAGCAACACCATGGAACCTTGTTCACCCAGACCCACCAGTACATCAAGCCAACTTCCAGACCCCCCAAGGACTCTGATGCCATGGACATTGATGTTGTCTGCCTTCCCAAGCTAACTCCCAAAGAATGGGAATGATGCTGAAAGGACAACCTTTGCTTCCGCTGTCACAAGAAAGGACATGGCTCCTGCTCTTACCCCATTTATCCTTCCACCCCTTCTTTACAAGTCAAGAAAGTGACTAGTACTGAGATCCCCTCCAACCTTCCTAGGCTCCAGGAGATAGAAGACAACAACAATGATGAAATGCCAAGGAAAACCACTGTAGGAAGGGTTGGAATAATGGATTTTTGAAATGGGAAGTTACCACGATGCATGACTTCCCTTCTTCGTTTAGTGTCAACGTACTTGTAAATGCCAAAGACAAGCAATCAATGAGGATCTCTATTCAACTCATCGACCCCTCACACTCAATGAAAGCCATCGACACCTTTGCCATTGTAGACAGTGGTGCAGACATCAACTGCATCGACTGGGCTTTGTTTGAAAACATCACCTCCCTACCACTCATTTAAACATGCTGATTCCCATTCATAATGCAGATGCTTCCATCAATCAAGGAGGGTCTGTATGCTTCACCTGCACCCTATTCTCCAACATTGGAGGAATAGCCCAATGTACCGAGTTCTATGTCATGAACTGCAGTAACTCCAATGTTTTCCTTGGAATGCCATGGCTAATCAAAACAAACCCAGTTATCAACTGGGAAACCCATACCCTCGACATCCCTGAATCAAAGGATGAATCTAAGGCTCTATATGAGACCTTCTCCTCTGATACAAAATGCCACTATAATCATATCAATCATACTGCCCCACAACCCCCTCATCATCACATGATTCACAAAGTCTATGATGGACACCTCTGAGACTACTGAGACAGGGCCATGGAAACAGATTTCACCATTGCTCATGTCCAGGACTACCATTACCAGCATGGAACATCCACCAACCACCTTCGCAAGGCTGGGGAATACTACATCCCCAACTTTGACATCATCACTCGAGTCAGCACTGCTACTGAGCTTGCTGCCACTGCTACCTCTGAGAAACCCCCCATTGTCCTTCCGAAGGAATATGAAGACTTCAAGGAAGTCTTTTCCAAGGAAGCCACTGATCATGAGATCAACTTCGATGAAACCTTTATCCCTAAAATAGGAAAAATCTACCCCTTGTCCCCCAACAAATGCAAAGCCACTAAGGACTTTCTCAAGGAAAACCTCACTGCTGGAAAGATCTATCCCTCAAACTCCCCCCAGGCTTCCCCCTTCTTCTTCATCAAAAAAAAGGATGGAAAACTCTGCCCTTGCCAAGACTATTGCTACATCAACAAACATACCATTCATGATGCCTACCCCCTCCCCCTCATCTCTGACCTTGTGGACAAGCTCAAAGACACTAAGGTCTTCATCAAGTTCAATGTTCACTGGGGATACAACAATGTCCATATCAAAGATGGACACCAGTGGAAAGCCACCTTTATCACTCATAAGGGGCTCTTCGAACCCACCATCATGTTCTTTGGTCTGTCCAACTCCACCTTCCAATGTTTCATGAACGACTCCTTCCATGACATGATGGCTGAGGGTTGGCTTGTCATCTACATGGATGACCTTCTGATCGTGTCTTCCAACAAAGCCACCCACACCAAATGCACCCACTGAGTTCTTGAATGCATGAAGGAGTTGGACCTTCACCTGAAACTGGAGAAGTGCACCTTCACCACCACCAAGGTGGAATACCTCAGTCTCATTGTCAAACCCGGTCAGATCACCATGGACCCCATCAAGCTTGATGGGATTGCATCCTGGCCTACTCCTGTCACACACAAGGAGGTACAATTCTTCCTGGGCTTCACCAACTTCTACCATCAGTTCATACCCAACTACTCCTCTTCTGTTGCAGTCCAACTGGTTGTCTTTTTGAATTGGGTGGGCCACTATGGAAATGCAATCTCAACTGATAATGTGGTGCAATGGTCAGGACTCAGCCAGGGCTCCATGGTCAACTGTACAACATGCACCATGGTAGCAATCCTTGACCAACATGATGAGTTTATGTCCATGCCCACTAAAGGCTCTCTTTATTTAGAATTAGCCTGAAGATTCATCAAAGTGAAGTCTTGTGCCACATAAATGGGGTGTAGAACTCTGTTAATCCTCTCTTACTGATGTAACCTGTATGTCCTCAGTAAGTCACTAAGGACATTAATAAACTAGCTACTGTCCGATGTAGATATACTTATGTAAGCTACCAAATTCATCTATGTGAAATATTCAATGGAGGGGGGGGTTTGAGACAGATGGCTCAATCATCAACCTACATCAGAAATCACAGTATTCACTGAACTGTCAGGTGAGAGTTTACATGCCTTCAGAAATGCATTACTCAGTAATTATACTCAGCTCATGGTTATGTCACACAACCTCCTTGTGGTTGACTATGGCTTGGGGCATCCTGGAAGCATTCACAATGCTTATGCATTCCAGAGAACTAAGATGGCAAGGGATTCTGAGGGCCTGATTCCCAAGGATCATTGAACCTGGGCAAATAGCACATATCCTACAAAAACATGGTGTGCAGTTCTCTTTAAGGCAGGCTGAAACAAACTGTTGTCAAAGCCACAGAAGATCTATAACTCTCATCTGTCAAAGGTAAGTGACACATGTCAAGGGAAATCAGCTGTGTCTCAACCATGTGTCAGGTCTGGGTGTGTGTGAAGCACACATTTGCAGCACTCAAAGGAAGGTTTTGATCACTAAGGGAACTCTGTCTGCAGATATGAACATACCATGATCTAAAGTTTGCACTGCACTGAATGCAATGTTACATCATTCTATACAACAAGATTGTCCACTTTGAGAAGATGTTGAAAAAAGAGTCTTCAATGGGTTGAACATGGGAAGAAGCACATGATATCCAGAGAGATCCCAAACCAGTCACAATTGAGATATCTGCTGGAACAGATGGGCAGTGCTTCCATGTGAAGCTGATGTGGGACCTATTTGAAGCACTCAATGTAAATGTCATTGTCAATGAAGACAGCTGAGAATAAATTTGTTTAAAGACACAACATTAGGGGAAAACATTATGGTCATACATACAAGGGAAATGTTGCTCAAGTGCAACCAAAAAATACAAGTACAACCAGTATTCAGAGGTTGAGAATAAGTACAACTGACAGTCTGAAGGTCAGGAGAACCAGAAATGTCATGTTGATAGAATTGAGGAGAAATGAAATAGAGATACATAAGAGCATGACAAAAGTTGATAGCATGTGGAATTTAGGAGGGGGGCTGAGACAACTCCTGATTGCTAGCATGCAACTGGAGCTGAAGGCAAAGCATCTCAATCTGGTGCAGGCACATGCATTTCTCCTGTTCCTGCAACTGTATATCCAGCATTTTAAGCTCCTGCTCACATCCAAAGTCCACCTCAGCATTTGTGTGCTTTGATAAACTTTTCTCTTGCTGGTTGTCAAGTTCCTGCTTGTAAATAGTGTGGTTATAGTGTAGTGCACATGAAGAGAATTCATTGTCCTCATTGGCCAAGACCTCACTTTGACATTTGAGGTCATCCAGCTTTGCTGACAAATGACTCTTGGCACTTACTGAGGTGGGCTTTTTGGTTGAGGAAATGTCAGTAGTACTGCAGGTGAATGCACTCTTTGTGCTCAACCCTGAGGCAACTGAACTGAAAGGGCACATGTAAGGGGTAGGTCTTGTGAAGACAGAGCAACTCTTCTAAGATGGCATTTTGATCTTATTTTTAAGCATGAAGGGTATCAACTTGCCAGTCTCAGAAGGCTGCACATGAGCCACAGGGGGTCTTTGAAGAACCCAGGGTTAGCACACCAGCCACACAAGTATGCAAACTACCTGGATGAATGCTAAGTCCCCCCATACCCTCTTCATCTCCATACTCATCATCTTGACCAGCCATTGTCATATCAACATCTTGCTGACCTTCCTCAATACCACCCATGTTCTCCTCTTTCTCCTTCTCTTCCTCCTCCTCCACCACCGCCAATGACAATGCCTTTCCTGCCTATTCAGAAGCATCACCCTTCCTAGCCTTGGTGGCCTTCAGCAGACCCTCTGAGTGCTTGACACCTGGTTTAGAAGAGATGAGTTCACTGTCAAAAGAAGATATACTGTGCCAAATTGAATCAAGGTCTTGGTAGTGGAGGAAGACATGTAACATGTCCTCTAAGTGTGTGGATATCAGTAGGCAGCAATGAAATATATGGTTTGCATACCAAAAAGATTTTGTGGTGCCAATTCAGTGTCACCATTGATCTGAGGTACAACACAACTGCCAGTGCATTTGAAGCATACATGCAGATATCTGTACTTGAATTTGAGGCTGAAAGGAATGTCAGTGACACCATGCAAAGTTGTATCAGTCACTAGAACACTTATGTGCTTAATTGATTGTTCATGGAAGTAACATATTTTTGAGAATTGGCCACATATGTGTTGGAGTGCTCAGGATCACCTTCAAAAATATATTTTGCTATGGCCATGTGGATCTTCTTCTTGTTTTTTCCAGATCGTTTATCACCAGAAAGAAGCTTAATTGTAGAGGTTGATGTGCAATCATGAAACAAGATGTGGTGATCAGCCACATGAGACAAGAGTCAAGTAATGAGCATGTCTGTACATCTATCATTCCAGCTTATACTGAGAGCTTTGGGTGCTGGGGGATTACAGGTAGAGAAGGGGTCAGCAGGGAATTCAGTGGTGGAGATCCATGTGGCTTTGCCCTTGCCACATTTCTTCTGTGTTTCACCCTTCTGAGTCACTGAGGCCACCAGGGTCATAGAATTCTGTTATGTCTGACCTTAGTGAGGGCAGGCATAGAACCTTTGGGGCTTTAGACTTAACTGTGGATGAGGGTGATGATGTTTGATGAAGGCAAGATGTTCAAGGGCCTTCCTACTAATGAGGTTCAGTGATGAAGGGTGCTACTGAGTTAACAGTGGACAAGGGGTCTGCCTACTATCAAGGACAGATGACAAGGGTTTTCCACTGAAGGGTGGTGGACAAGGAGACCTTCAGGTGAGGTCAACAATGGAGACTTCCCAGTTAAGGGTGGTTTACAGCAATAGTGAGCAAGAAGGTATTAAGGCTACCCTTGGGCCTGTATTGTGGAATGGAAACACTGATGTATTCTGAGATGATGATACAAGGTAGGAGGTGAAAGGTAAGACTAGACTAAGGTTTATGTACATGAGCAATGATGTGTGTTTATATATGTAAAAGTGTTTAGGGCAAGCATAGAATGTGAAGGAATATGATGGATATGGATGATGAGTCATGGTATTGTAGTTAGCAATGAAAAGAAAAGAACATCCAAGTTGGGACTTATACCCATGCATATGTAAGCATTAAGTGAAAAAGGACTGATCATAACATTACCCCCTTAGTAGAACTGAAGTCCCTGTACTTCAAAAATCTTTATATTTCCTGTAGGGTTCTCCAATCATGTTGAACATGGCAGCATCATCAGACTGGTAGTCATCTTCTCTCTCATCCACAGGTGAGACCTCAACAGTGAATGCCTGTAAGGATGTGGGGTGACATCAAGGGGTAAAGTGGATGGTTCATCACATGCATTGGTGCATAGGACTTGGTGGTAGAGTTTCTCTGGACAATGACAAGGATGATTGTCAGGACATGAATGAGGAGGAGAGAGAGGGCCTAAAAGTAGGGCATCAAAGAGGGCATTCCTGCTGGTTGTGACCAGGGGTCCATTGGAAGCAGATGGGGCATTGATACTCAGGGCATTGGTCTTGAAAGTGCCCAAGATGATGGCACTGAAAGCAGGCCTGAGCATAGTGGGGGCTGCTTGGAGTAAGGACAATTTCTCCCATGTTCTTGCTGTGGTGAAGTTCCACTTGATTAATGATATCAATGACCTCTGCATTAAGTGGGGAAGAAGACACAGATTGAAACAACTCAGAACCACTAAAGGCTCTAGGTTGCTCAAGGGCCAAGTGGAGAGGAGAGCAAAGAATGAGTCAACAACTTTGATGCTGAGGAAACACCAAGAGAACAAGACTGTCCTTTGGTGGATTTTATTCAAGCCTTTACATACTACATGGATGTTTGTATCTATGGCATACTAATCTAAGATGGCCATGCTGCCTGTGCATGTATTTAATATAGCTATGATCATATGGAAGCATGAAACAGCCTTGTACATGCCTGATGTGCAAGGGTGTGGAAGAATGGAAGATCATAGATGAATAGGTCAAAGGGCATAGTAGGGTATGGGTCATGGGTAATGTATAGAATGGTCTAGAGCAGTCTAGAGTGCATATGATGTCATACCTTATGCATGGGTATGGTTGTGGGGTCATGCATAGAGTTTGTGTGTCATAGAGTCTAGGTTTGCATGTAGAGTTTCTAGGGTAATTGTACTGAATGTAAGTGATGTAGGGTGTTCATATATCATATATTAGATGATTGTAACACCAAGTGTGCTCACTTAACTCTGGACAACTCTGGAGAAACTCTAACATTACTTCATCATCTTCTCTTCAGCCCCACAATATCACACAACATTGCTTAACTCTGTTCCTGACATGATGTCACCACTCTTGACTGTTCTGTTCTCTTGCACACTTCAAATTTCGAAATTTGAAAACTTCAGATCACCAAAATTCTTCACCATCAAAATCTCATCATTTTCCTTGGGTCTGATCCAACTCCTATGAACTCCAATGCCATCTTTGAAATCACATCTTCTGACATTATCACATGGACAGGATGTGATAATCCAGCATTCAGAATCATTCAGAATCACATATCTGATGACCTCCTGATTTGAATGCAGGAACACACCACATCAAACATAATCCATGATGCCCTTCTTCAACTGCTGTGAAGGAGGAGGAGGAGGAGGAGATACATCCAGACCTGTTTAAAGCACTCATTTGCAGATCTCTGGTATCTCCAACCCTGCACTTGCATTCCCAGGAACCTTCAGGGTCTTCACTGACCACTCCAACATAGCTCAGCCTACAAAGTCTCACTTTGGGCAATGCCCAGGAGGAGAAGGAGAAATATCTGGACCTGTCCAATTGCATGGTCTGTTGGTGGTTATAAGAGCATGCACCCAGTGCAAGCACCATTCTATGGTGTTGTGTTTCTGTTGTTATCTATGTGAGCATGCACCCAGGAGACACCACCATCCTGGATGGCACTCACTGGACATGCTTGGTGATAACCTGAGCAATCCAGAAGAGCGTGCAGCTTTGATGCTCACCTCAATTGATCCTTTGCTCAGCAATCCACTTGTCAGGCTTGCCAACTTCCTGACTGACCCTAATCCTGCTTCTGGCAATGACTGTGAATGACTGTACTTTGCTAGGGATGTATTGGCTTCTTTGGTGTCAAATAACTCAGGAGGCAGTCACTCAATATCAATATCCAATTTGCATTTGAGGTGAGTGAAAATGAATATCAAAGTGTCAACATGAGTCCAATTGAGTGAAAATAACAAGGAAAAGAAGGGATGACACATGCGTCATTGAAACCTAATATGCCAACTTGCCTGATCCATTAATGCTCTTGAGTTCACCCACCTTTTCCAATTCTTCTTTGTATTGTGACAGTGAATAATTTGTCATATTACATTAGAATGACAGTAACAGTAACAGATCAATGATAAATGGACATGCACTGCAGCAATGCAAATATTGTGGCATTTCCAGTGAAGAAAAATGAACTCTACTTTCATTCCGGGGACATAATACATCAAGGAAGTGGTGATGGTGAATGGTAATCAATGATTTTGCTCATTGTTCCTGTTGTTGAAGGGGTGTTCTGAATTTGAACAAACTCAAAATTCACATGTGAGAAAATGACTAATCTCATTATTCTTGAAACCAGCTGTAAGCTATTGTGCAGGTGCTTGTGCCATGCTGGATGGCGTTTGTACTTACCAATAGAGCATATGCTGTCCAGGGCAGCATTTCTACTAGTACTGGATGGGTGCTCACATATCTGACAAACAGGCCTACAACACAGGCACTATCCTGGATGGCATTTGAAAATGGGTGCATGCTCATATGAATACCAACACAACCATACAATGCATTGCTGTCCAGGATGGCATTCCTACTGATACTGGGTGCATGCTCACATAACTAATGATAGGCCTACAAATGCAGGTGTCACCCTGGACAGCATTCAATGATGGATACAAGCTTAGATGACTATCAACAGACGGTACTATGTGGGCACCATTGAGAATGGCAGTTTCTACTGGATGGTGCTCACATAGATAATGACAGCAACACAACATCAACACCATCTAGGATGGCAGTTTGTGCAGGATGCATCTTTCACAATTCGTGACACAAACATAACCCCAACATGGGTGCTGTCCAGAATAGCGGTTCATGCTGGTGCATCTCACACAATTCACAACACAAATACAACCATAATGCAGGCGCTGTCCAGGATGGCAGTTCATGCTGGATGTATCTCCCATGATTCATGACACAAACACAACCCCAGTGTAGGCACCATTCAGGATGGTGGGTGGTTCATGCCAGGTATGTCTCACACAATTCATGACACAAACACAACCCCAATGTGGATGCTATCTAGGATGGTGATTGATGCTCGGTGAATCTCCCACAATTCACAACACAAACATAACTCCAATGTGGGCACCATTCAGGACCGCAGTTCATGCTGGCTGCATCTCACACAATTCAATCACAACCCCAGTGTGGGCACCATCCAGGATGGCAGTTCATGCTGGGTCTATTGTGCACAATTCACAATGCAAACACAACCCCAACATGTGAGCCATCCAGGATGGCAATTCCTTATTTCAGAGCTGTGGTGTACATACAGTGAGGCAACGGCATTGTATGATTTAGCTGTAATCTATTTCAAGGACATGGCCAATAATCAGAGTAAACCCTTTGCCCATCATTCACTTGCCTTATCAGTCATATGCCCACTGCCTTCCTCAGTGCTGCACTCTTGGTGCTTTCTCAAACTGAAGAACTTCCTTGGTCTTTAGCAACCTGGCATTCAGTCATGAAAACCTATGGACTTCCTTGATACATTGATCCAGAAGCATCAGCATCTAATGATTCTCACACTCCCAACTACCCCACCTGGACCATTGGGATTGCCAAGGCTATGAAAATGTTCACTGAAAATTGTTGGTCTCTGCCAGAATCACAACAAAACTCTTATATTAGCATATGAAAGGCTGATAACAACAGTACTGGTCACAAGGCTTGGAACACTTTGTTCATGAGAGCAAGATATCCACATTGATCAACAAAGTCATCAATGGTGTGGTCACAGCACATGATCATGATCCATACCAAGCCATGTTTCAACAGAACACCTGGGTGGTAACATTTTATATTTACAAGTCAATTCCAAGCATACACATCTCTAATATGTTTTTCCAGTTGCCAATTGTTGATATCATGCAGGTTGCTGATTCCCATCCATACACTCCAGATGCTCTTTTGAGTGATGATGTGTATGTCCTGACCAGCAATTCTTTGCAACCACCAGTCATAAAACTTGCAAACATGCTGATCACCATCATGTGGAATCAGTATCATAAAATAGTCATTGGTGAAGTGCAAAAGATGCGGAACATTGTACAAGATATCAAAATCCAATTGAATAGCAAGTGAATGTTTATAGGGCATTTTTGTTAATAGTCACTTAGGGTCAAGTTTCTTTTTGGAATGAAATTTATATTGTTAGAAAGCTGCATTCAAAATGATTCAAATGGTTCAACATTTATAAAATCAGCAGTGTAGTTGTGGAGATATGCATTGAACAATGTTGATATATGTCATCATGCAGAATTATCCAATATGGCAGGTGGACTTAGAGTTAGGAGCAGAACTCTTTGGTTAGAACTACCTGATAGGGTAATAATGGACCCACAGTGCATGTTCAAAATTTACCCAATAAGGTGGTTATATTACATACTTTCCATTTTCTAAAAGGACTAGACAACAATGTGCTTCAACTTCAAGTGACTTTCTAATATTACTCAAAACTACTGATAGCTCTAACCTGGGCCTTCTAATCCAGTGTCTTGGTTAGTTCATTTCTTTAACATATTCACTTCTGACATTTCTAAAGTATTTTCTTCATCTATGGGCATCACCTATTGGATGCAGTTCACTGCCTGGATTGTCTGGCTTGGTTCAAGGCTCTGCTGCTGAGTCTTTCTGCTTTCAGCTTTCCCAGTTCCCAACTGATGCACTCTGTGCTTCCTTAGGTTGATCCCTAGGGTCCTTGGCATGGCCTGCATTGCAGCGCACATATAGAATTCTCTTTCTCTCAAGCTCAACTCTTGGGGGTTCCTTCTTTCAGTTCATGAGGTGCATCATCATCATCCTGTATGTTGTACTGATCATTTTCTGCAGCTCATACCACCAATTGCTATGTTTCATCATTCATGCCCTCTCTCCCTCAATCAGCATGTTATGTTGTTCCTTTGTGCTTTCCCTATCATTGTGCATGTTCTCTACCTCCTCTTGCCTCACTGTCGACATTTGCATCTGCACTTCCATGCATGACACTTTGGTCTGGTCTGGTTTCAATATATTTGCACAGCTTGTCCTGTATGGCTGTGGGCCATTTGTCATTGTAGATTTCAAATGCACTTGCCTCTGCACTGACCAATTCTTGTAGGTTGTTTGATTGGGTTTCAATGTTGCCAGTTTCAACTTGCTTCCAGTCAAATTCAATGTGTCCACCTGCTGGTTCAACTTGTATCTGCTTCAGATTCAGATCCAGCTCATTGATTCATGCTGTGCTGTATGTGTGTGTGGTTTCTGGTTCAGGTTCAGGAACACTTGGGCTGCTTGCCAGGGCTGTGAGGCTGATGCTGTCAGTGCTTGTCACTGCAGCCTTCTTGCTGACTCTCCCACATGATCTTGCACCCTTCTTATCTCACTTGGTCTCTTTTCTCCTAGCCCCACACACTGTATTTCTGCATGTGATGTAATCCATTTCTTGGTGTGCAATCCAATTTCCATGCTTCTGACTCATTTTCAACCTTGGTGGGTTGTGCAGCCGTGGTGCACACATCCTTGTAGTGTACCATTGAGTTTGTATCAGTTGCAGTAGGCCTGCTGAATAGAGCTTCAAGTTGGGTGAACCATTTGTGTGCTGGCAAGTTATAGTGTAGTGGATGAGACCTGTAATTGTCGTAATAAGTATATGTATATTGTGCTTTGGTATTGTTGCACAGTCATGCAGCATGTGCATGCAGGTCCTATAAGTTTTTTGGCCTCATTTTGGTGCTGTCAAGTAGACCTAGTAGACATAATGCTTTCTAAGTTCTAAACTCTCACAGTTCTGACTCACTTTTGAAATTCTGAGATTAGATTAGATTATGAGCCCTTCTAGACTCATCTAGATACACTAATAACTTCCAAATTAGGGTTTATATATCTGCATCATCAACCAATAATGTCTGAAACTGATATACTGTACACTTCATCCATATCACAATTTAAATAAATATATACAATACTACATACTAGATATCCTATTGACATGTGCATCTTCCCATCTTGCCATCCAGGATGGTGCCTGCTGTACAACCATTGTTGTTACATCATAGAATAGAAGGGATATTCTGTGAGAATCCATGTTAAGCAGACATTACCTCAGAGAGGGGGGGAGAAAGGAGAAAAACTGTGATTTCAGAAAGAAATAAAAAAAATGCTGCTCATCAACATTACAGGGCTTTTCAATGCACAGTATATAGTCTAATTCCATAATGTAGAGGTATAAGCAGGGAAATCAGTCAGAAAACTCCTCATAAGGAGAAAGGGAGGAGAAGAAAGATAAAACATACCAAGCAATCAGCATGACTGCAGACCTTACAACAAATATTGCAGACCAATCACAAGGGTCCTGAAAACACCCTGATATGATTAGAAAGGTCAGTGAGACTCAACAGGAAAGTTTGCAGAAGTGAGAATATCAGGAGAGAAAGGAAAACCATCATAGAAAAATCAAAAAAAAACATTGCATTGACAAGCAAATTATTGCAGACTAATTTTACAGGTCTGGAAAGGATGTAAGAATACCTCACTAGGTCCATGAATATTGTATGAATTTATGTAGCTCAACAAACCTGCTCTTTTCAGGCTTAGTGAAGAGAATTCATTACTGTGGCTGAATGGCTGCACTGTTCAACCTCATTTATTTTGCAGGATGTGAACAAAGGTCAGGTGAGAATTTACATCCACTTTTGAGCCTGAAAAAGGTCATGGATGAGGTAAAGGAAGAGTCAAGATGAGAAGGAGGCCCTTCTAGTGATGTGGGAAATTGTAAACTAACTTGTGTTTACCACAGCTCCTATGAGTAGAAGTTTGACAATGAAGTGGTGAGGGGTAGAGCCTTGCATGATATCAAGCTGAATGTTGTATATGTCACTGCAAAAAGTCCAAACCATGAATACCTTGGCTTCAATATATCCAGAATCATTACTGTTGGATTTCAAGAGTTCTGCCAGAGTACATTTATGGGAGAAATGATCATCCAGGAGTGACATTGCCTTACATTTCAGAGGACTGAGTGTGTGATTGAAGCATGAATGTGATGACAAATTGGGTTATGAAAATACATTCAATAATTCAAGTGAGGCTGTGAGTCACCTTAAGACAGCCATGTTTGACTGTCAGCCCAAAAGGCAAGACTCTGGGTGAAAAGAGAAAATGAAAAATCATTCCAACATTTCAAAAAATACATAATATATCTCTGACTTTTTCAGTTTGTTACCACCACATCATGATAGCCTCAGAAAGCAGATATTAGCATGGATCAGCACTGCATTGTGCTCTATATGTGCTTCATCTCAAAAAACTACTTTGATAGAAATGCACATATAATACATTGCAGAACAGATCCTGGCCTCATGAAGCTACCTGCATGGTGGCACTGACTGTACATAGGAGGACTTGAGCTGCTTGAGAAGGAGCTTGGCCTCCTCATGGTAGTCCAGTAGACTAATTTTTAAAATGGTGGACCTCACACATATCTGATTCATGAAAAATTTTCAGCAACCATATTATGCTTGAAAATGTATTCAATCACATTATACATGTGCTACTTGGTGGAGCAGCTGATGTTGAATGTTTTTCCAGCAAATTCTGCCAAGAGGATTTCATACTTGGTCCCATCCTGCTTCTATATGTTAGTAAAATAAGCAACTGCCTGCACAAATAAACCCATATCAATCTTCATCTCCATAAGCTCATTTTTAGGCTTGCTAAACACAGCAAGACTGGCATCATTGAAGCCTTTCAGTCACCTTTCACTGGATCAATCTGCCACTATCATTGGCAGAACACACCTATCCAATGCTTCAAGCCTTGAATGAGAGATGCACCTGTGGCACCAACATATCAAAACACTGGGTGGCCATGTATCTTATTACACTTCTTGCAGTACCAACCCCCACCCACATCGATGACTTTCTTGTTGCAGCTCTATGTGGGACCTGCAGAATATATAATGTTTTCACTCTTGATGTACATGGCCATGCTATGAATGCAAAAAAAAAAAATCAGCCTTGTGAGACATGCCAAGCTGGAAGTTCTTAATATCTGCAATGTGATGCATCTCATTGCTATTGAAGCCACCAAGTGATGACAAGCTGGCACCTATGATGCTCAAGTGTGACTGAAAAGTCTCTTTGACAGCAACCTTGTCAGACCAGTTCTTGAATGCAAGGAAAAATTGACATATGGCTTGAAGACACTGTAGAGAGGTTGTGTCCTGTGCCGTAGTATTATGAGCATAATGCATAGAGCTGTAGACATACTCTTGAAATTACTAACTCTGATGCCTTTGAATGCAATGATGGGAAGATCATCAGCTGTGAATTGCTCTGCTTGTTTGCCCCAGGGAGTTCTATCTTGACAGAGTAGAGTAACTTTTCAACAAGGATGAGATGACATTTGGACACCTAGAAATGGCAGTTAGAGAGGATGATGCTGATGAATAAAGAAAACTTTCAGATGTGCTAGTCACTTTGAAGATGACCTCATCAAGATGTTCAACTTCTTTGATAATGCCAATGATGGCTGTGTTCTCTTTGTCATGACAGCAAGATATCTGAATTATGCACCACAAGTTGCATCCTTCTAGAGATCCTTCAGAGATAACAAAGGGACAAATTTATACCAGATGTTGGGAAAACTAACCATGTCACTACACTGAATGTAGTCAAGTCATGTCTTTGTTTGACAGAATGGCAAATGCTAAATGCCAGCTGATGGTTCTTCTATTGATTTTCAGCCATCCCTTTATCTTGGCCCACCATTCTTCAAATTTAGCTTGACTTCCATCATATTCCCCTGGATCAGCAAACACTTCAATGTTTCTGATGAACCCTCCTTTACATCCTAATCCTTGTGATTGTGTAAATGAAGCAGCCTGATCCTTCAACTCCTGGATCTCAGCATTGGCTTGATCCAGCAAGCTTATAGTGGTGGTATGTCTCACTTTAAGCTGCTGATACATGGCAAGGGATTGATTAAATTCATCAAGGATCACATCAACCTTCTTAGTCCAATCAATGGTTGGGTTGGCCAGAACCTGGTTTGATTGTATAGAAATGATGAAAGGAGGATTGTAATAGTAAGGATAGTGCTTTAAAGACTCAAGATATTGCTTGATATATAGATATGGGGGGAGAGATGAGAAACCAGGAGCAACCTGTGCTGATCTCCCACTCTGAGCGACTGCTATGATCTAAAATAGACACTGGGGAAGGGCAATATTCATCTGATACCCTTTAAAATTTTCTGAAAGACTTCTGATGGCATGATGGTCACTTCAAGTAATAGTAGAACTTCAAAATACTTCAAATACTTCTGATATAAGTAAGGTAGAGTAATAGAGAAAGTCTTGTGCTAATAAAACAACTC
>JBBPTO010001106.1:0-18591 GCA_038094155.1 Pulveroboletus cf. aberrans | reverse complement strand
GTGCAAAGACATACTATATAAGGCCCAGTGGAGCACCTCTCGCCTCCAAATGCTTCCCAGCCCCTGCACTCTGTGATCAAAAACACCATTTAGCGCATATGCTGATGCCATTAATGGGTGGGTTTACGAGCGTCGGCACATCTGGGCTTATCCGCAGGGCAGTGCGTGTTCCTCTTGGACAATCCTGTGACAAAGGGCTGCAGCAAGTCACATACTCGTGAAACGACACTCTGGGAGGCAACATACCTCATCTCCAACCGTAGTAGCGGCCATCGCGGACGCCAGGACGGCGACAGCGACAAGGAGCTTACCAACTACGTACATGATGAAAACACTGGTTGAGCGTGTGAGAGGAGCGGCCGATAACGGGGAGGGACGCTGTTGAAGTCGGTGGGGTGCTAGTGACTTTACATACCTGCAGATGACACATTTAAGCCTTACCGAATGACAGTTGGAACTACTTACCACAGAGTCCGAGTCACCTTGACCGCACCCAGAACTCGACTGAGGCACTACAGTGCGAATCACCTATAATTCCCACGTCAGACCGGTAATGAGGCCCGATGTCGAAAGTACCCTATGATGTGTTGGACCAGTGGGATCCCAGAATTGTCTCGTCTCGATTTTTGCTGGGAATTGAATGATGCCTCTAACTTGAACCCAGGAGCTCTTGCAATTCAAATATATCAACCTTCATCGACAAAGTAGAGCATCTAGTGACAACAAGGGTTATATTTTTAAGACCTAGTTGACTGATCACAAATCTACCGATGCAGTTTCCACCGGGAAACCCCGCTGGCAGACGTTTTGAAATATGAAGACATGTTCACTAAAGCGCTCCGTGGATGCTCGGTGGAAACGAGTGTGAGATTGGTGAAAGATGCATGGACAGTACTACGAGGGAAAGAATGTGCGGATAATGGATGGAACAAAGCCCATTCTGGCCCATGACATGGTCAGACGAGCGAGCTGCGAGGGCTGGAATGAGTGCCAAGCAGATCACGGAGCGGGATTTCCCGAGACAAGTGACATGGACAAAATGACTCGGCTAGGATTTCGGAAGTTGTCGCTGCGAGAGGGAGCAATGCCCGGGAGCAAAAAGTGGATGAAGGGCAAGGCAACGCTGAAGGTCACAGCCGAGGGTACTGCTACCTCGCTTGCTCATCCACGGAACGTGCTCGCACTTACGGCCCAGAAGCCACTCCATGAATATGGAATGTTCAGTGGGATGACGTGAGAACCAATGTGAGATTGGCGAGAGATGTATGGACAGTGCCATGAGGGAACTCGGAATGTGTAGATAGGCGAGCGAACTGCGTTCCCGAATGGAAGGAGCCAGTTGACGCGTGAAATGAAGCTCACCCGCCATGAAAGAGACGGGTGTATCTTATTGCGAAGGAGGCACACTGTGCCACTGGCAAATGTTTTGAAATACGAGGACACGTCCACAGGAGCGTTCATCACACAACACCACGCAAAACCAGGCACATACCGCACTATGACCCGAAACTGACCCGACGCCATTATCACCGCGATGGGCCTCCGAGTCAGCGTCAACCTGACCGCCGAACAGATGCTCCTTAGTGTGGGCAGAATCGTCAAGGCCCGTAGCTGTCGAAACTGGAACAACGCGGTGAGCCTGAGGGAGTGGACGGCGAGAGTGGTGGGACCGAGCTCGAGTGGTATGCCAAAGGCCCGTCGCCCGTCTCTACTTGTGGCAATGTGAGGGTGTGTCCCGTCCTCTTCGGCTCGAGGGACGATGACCGACCGATCTCAGCTATACACCAAACCGTCGATCCAAGCGTTGTTTGCGGTCAAGGTTCCGCCCGCCGGTCTACTATTCGAACGCCCGCATTCTGGTACCGACCGCTGGCTTGGGTCTGGTTTTCTCCATTCCTGGACCTGCTGACGGTCAGACACTTGGTCTGCCCAGTACTTTTGTCCCGGGCTCTGACAGGACAAACTTTGTCAGAAACCGAGCAGATTCGTTCGGGAACAACCCAACGGCGGGAGGAACACACACGGTTAAGGAGGGTTGGTTGTATCGATCAATCCATGCAGGGTTCCTGTTGACACGACGCAATGGTAGATTCGATTAGATATGATCGCCCTCGTAACGCCGTCAGCCAATTTGACGACGGCGATCAACGCCTCAGCATGACGCGCCGTTTGGATGGTTGCGCTTATACAAGGAAAAGCGGACGAGACGGATATTGGTGTCCACGGCGGCAACGACGGCGGGAAGAAAACCTTGAGGGTAGAACGCACCGGAGCCGACAACGCAAGGCCGCCTACCTTGAAGCTCGAAGACTCAACTCGAAAAAGCTGATCGATGGTGTGTACTAGCTGTGGCCACGTATCTTTAGTAACACCGTGACCGGTGTCATGGTACGTCACGCTGGCACATTGCGCATGTCAAATCAAGTTACGCTTATCCTACGTCTTAGTAACTCAATGCGTAAATACGTTCAATCATATGAATCCCGGTCCTTCTTTTTCGAACGTGGGCTGATCTCACGTTGAACAGCATGTTCCCTGCGTAGGTCCCCATTTTCTCTCAAACCACGTCCATCGAGGCAATGTCATCCGCTGCGCAGTCGACGTTTTCCAGCACTCGGCAAACAGTCTGTCTCAATGGTGCGCTTACCCAAAGCAAGTCATTTCGGAGGTCATTCATACAAGCTTGCCATAGTCATCGTCCTTACTGCCGCCTTGTATGATTGTGGTAAGGGATCGGAATAAGCACCATTCTAATGCAACACACTAAGTAGAGATCAGTGCTTACATTTCCAGCGGAGGTATGACTCCACGTCATGATGGCATTGAGCCCAACACATTCCTTGCTGTTGATCCACACAGATAGATCACATTTGGGTAAGTGCGTAAATTTCCACCGAGGACATGCATCTCTGACGAATGACATCGTAGAACAGACGCTGGAGCCATGTATCAGCATTGTTCGTCCTCGTACGTAATGAGCTTGCGAGAGCCCCATAACCAGTTGCAGCAAAGCTGAACGTTGTCATAGGTTCGATATTCCGGGCTCTGTAGCCTCATGTAAGCATGGTCTTCATGGAGTGCGTGAATACGAGAGGCTAATTTCGCTCGTCAGAATTACTACCGCCAGTACGTCCGGACGTTCAAATGTTAAGATGAACTCCCTGTAACCTTGCTTCGAGTGGCAAGCAGCTTTCCACCTGGCCCCGTCAAGGTATTTCTCCGGCAGGACGTTAACTTTCAACCAGCAGACTAATATATGTCCTGATAGACGTATGTATTTATGACACCCGGATTCTGAATGCTCATCAACGAATTTGACTTCGCAAAACAGCTGTGAGTACGTCCGCTCGCAGATCCCCGTCTGACTCACAAAAGTTCCCAAGGCCAGATGCTATTTATCCCGTATGAATGTGTATTTATTCTCTTTTTAGGTGCAGCTGAAGGTACGCCATTCTGTGCATGATGTTCAGATTGCCACGATCGTGAATACAGTGGCAATGATTCTTCGCGTATGGGCAATGTACGGTCGCTCGAGGCTGATCCTCGGCATGGTTCTCACAACGTTCTTTGGGGAAATGATCTCTATCGTGGTCGAGCTTGGCCTCTACAGCGGTTTGAATGATCGCTCGGGTATGCATCCGTTGGCTAATGCATGTACACGTCATACTGACCGACGGCACCTGTCCGAGTATAGCACAGTTCATTCAGATACTCGACTCTTCTCTTTGCATTTCGGGGCTTGCCACCCTACGCCCCCCAAGTTCCTCGGTCATGATCATAGCCTTCTCATTCGCCCATTCCGGATTGATATTCACGCTTGCCCTCGTCGAGTTTCTGAGACAGTCCCTTCAGATGTACCGCGCGACGAACGACTGGCGAACCGGTCGGTACATGAGCTTCCTCGTCAAACAAGGCACGGTCTACTTCTTTGCGTACGTCGCCACCCTCGTCTGCACGCTCGGACACGTCTGATCACGAAATCGTCCCCCGTCGCAGCGTCTTTTTGTTCGTCCTGTTGAACCTGCTGGGCACTTGGGGACGCGCAAGCTGGGAAATCGTCCTGCTGGGCGTCTTGCAGAGCGTGCCGATGTACGTGTCGTCGCCTCGGTTCATCCTGAGTATACGGCGAGCGTACGCATGCGACGTCGACATCGATACTGGATTCGGGTTATCGACGATCGAGTTCGGCGAGGGTGGAGATCGGGAGAAGCGAACAGAGGTTGGGACGGCTCGGCGAGCGTCGTTGGAGTCCCGAGTAGAGCGTATGGCGGTCGGCGAGGGTGGGGGAACCCACTCGGCGCTCGTGTCCTCCTCCCCTGTTCCGGGTCTGAAAAGGTCGCGACTTTAGAGAGACGTTTACGCTCGGCCGTACTGAGAATCCGCCGGAACCCCGGCCATCTTTATCAAACGACGAGCTCGATCACGGACGTGATGCAACCACTCTTTGCCTCCTCATCAGAACGTTGATCGACGTTGGTGTCAACGAATCCAACCTGCACCGTCTGATCTGGTCTCCTCGTTTCCAAGTTCGGTCCATGGCGTGGTCACCAAACGCATCGCATTCAAGACGATTGCCATCGCGACAGCGGATATATTACTCTACCTTGGAGTCAACGATGCAAAGTATGTACGACGTACGTGCAATAGGATAACCAGACGACCGTGCCGAAGCGGCGCGCACACATACCTGTACGAGTTACAGACAACCATCCATGAGATTAAAAAAAGAACAACAACACCAGTCCATGCGAGCGTCCACGCCATGAGGAAGAAAAGGTGCACACGTCCGACCAAACGGGTCCGATCAACGCACGATCACGCAACCAAGACGCTCAGCGCGGTCAACGCAACGCCCAGCACCACCCCCATCCCTATCCCCACGCTCACCCGCTTCGCGTCGACAGCGCCCGACGACGACTTGCCCCCCGTGGCCGCTGCGCTCGTTACATTGACCACCCCGGGAAGGTCCGCCGCCACCTGCGTCTGCTGCGTCTCCACGCTGCCCGATCCGACGATGACCATCGTCCCGTTGCTCGGCACCCCGTTCACGACGACGAACAGCAGCGCCGGTCCGGGCGTCAACACGTTCGGGTTCGGCGGCACCTGGGACACGTGTAGGACGTAAGACCCGTCCGAGTTGACGGTGTAGGTGTTGTTGAGCTCGAGGTGTCGTTGGCCCATGTTCATCGCGTGCGTGGTGAACCCCCCGCGGGCGAGGACGACGGTCGTGTTGGCCGCTGCGTCGTTGGAGGAGGTACCGGACGGGTAGGACGTCGAGGAGACGGTCAGGTTGAAGTAGGCACCGCCGTATGTCAGGGTCGAGGGGATCCCGCTCGCCTGCGGACGCACGCTCGACGCAAAGTAGGGCGGGTAAAAGATTTCGGCGGTGTACGTCGTCGGGTAGGGCACGTTGAGCTCCACGTCAAGGTTCGGATTCGACCCGGCGATCAGCACGGACGCGTCGGGAAGGAGGATTGCGGTGGAGTGGTACATACGTGCGATGTTAGACGAGGCGAGACCGGCGTTGGACCAGCGGGATCCCTTGGGCGCCTTGGGGTTGTAGATGGCGGGCGTGCCGACGGGACCCGAGGCAAGAGACTGGAAAAAGGGCATCTGAGCGAGCGAAGGAGTGTAGAGCGTTTGGTTAGCGAAACCAGCGGTACCGTTGGAGGCGCCATTGATGACGAGCATGGTTCCATCTGGAAGGGTGACAAACTGACCCATGGTGCGACCCTGGGGCATGTCGTCGTCTTGCTCGTATACGGGAGAGGAGCCATCCTGAGGTTCGGGGGTGAGACGCTGGCAGTCTGCAGATGTCGGGTATGTCCACGTGTTGTAGAAAGGCCATGAGTAGTTTCCGTAGTAATCGGCAGGCATGTCGGAACCGCCACAGAAGAGGATAGTTGGGGTATAGTTGTTGGCCGGGGTAAGGGGAAGCATCGCCGTTGCACCCGAGGCGGGATACACGCGCACGACGCCCTTGGGCATGTCAGGGAGTGGGGTCTCGACATTTTGATCGGGATCCCAAAGGACTAGTATGTCATGAAGACGTCAGGTCGCACGAACACGGTGGATGAACTCACTCGTGGAGAGATTAGCCTGTACGAGCATCTTGCCCGAGGGCATGAGGTAGGTATGTGCGTAGGAATTAAGACCGGAAGTGTTGACCATAAAGTTCATGACTGCCGCTGTTCCACGGCTGGGGAAAAATTCGAAGGTGGGTGTGGCGCCACCGCCTTCGTATGCAGGATCGACATTGGGCATGTTCCTGTTCACGTAACCGCCGGAGGTGAATCCACCGATGAGGACGACGGTGCCGTCCGCGAGCGCCTCTGCGGCTGCGTACCAACGCATGACCTGCATGGAGAGCACGGAGGGGTCATCGTACCACTGGCAGCTCGGATCAGACAGTCGACTAGAAGTGCAAGGGTTGAGTATTCGAATGGCCTTTCTGCCGTCATAGTCGCCGTAGACGTTGTCATAGCTGGGCGAGGAGGGCGAACCAGAACCTAAGATCCGAAAATAAAATAGGGTGTATAATTAGACGTGGGAGCGAAACGCACCGATGCTGATGGCACCGTTACCGCCAAAAGTGGCGTAAGACCCATTTGGGAGGTGCATGCCTGCAGCGCAAAACGAATTGGTGGTCACACTCATGGTGGTCGCGTTGTGGCCGTTGATACTCCTGTTTCATTTCCGTTTGCGCGTCGGGGAATACGTAGCGGGTAGGAAACGCACCAGACAGAGCCCCACGCGGGATGGCCATTGCTTTGTGCGGTGTTGCCCTCGGTCTTGTCGAGGATGTAGACCACCTCTTCGTTGCCGAGGAACATCTGTCGACCAAGTGAGTGGGTGGACAAGGGGGAAGAGAGAGGCGTACCATCATGGCGCTGACGAGGGTGCTACCAGCCTGGACGATAGAGCCGGCCTTTTGCGCGTTTGCGGCGGCGAGGAGGGTGGCCAAGGCTATCCATCGTAGGATGGGAGACATGGCAAAGGACAGGCGGATTGAAGGAGTGAATGTCGAGAGGCGGAAAATGAAAAAATGGAGGCGAGAAGGGTGGCATGAGGTGGTATATAAGGAATAAGCCGTAACAGCGAAGGCGATCAGGCGGTTAAAATTAGTGGGCTGCGCTCTCGGTGATCATACGCGCCACTTGCCAAATCGAGCGACTCGGCCGCATCTTCAAGTTGACTACCACCCGATGCTCCCGACCCAAGAATGTGGTGCCCTTCTCCCCTTACCACTGAAGAGCTGTGACCATCGGGTGGGTCCGTTCCCATCGCACTAGCAGGGTGCTCCAACTCACCAGAATCCGTTCGAGTTCGCCACGTTACCACCCGAACGTGAGGACCTGCCGTCGTGACTCCACGCTAGAGAAGAATCTCACCCTCGAACTCCCCACCGTCACTCTGCTAGGAATGAGTTATCATCGGATCATCACAGTCCCCCGTCCACAATGTTCTGCGCCGGTTGAGCTCAAGAGGACATGCAGTTACGATGTGAGATCCACTCTGCTGTCTCATCGACGGCGCCCGAGTTCCGTGCCGGTGGGACCCCATACCCTGGATCACTCATCACTCCGTCCGTCGAAGCTTTCCATTTCCCGAAGTCGCTTAACGCTTCGGGAGGTGGGGTGCTACGACCGTAACGCCGACATTGTTGACCCCTCGAGTTCGATTCTCGGTCCATCGTCGTACTGCTGTACCGTTCCCAGAATCCATCGTTAATTGTCCTTATTTCCGTAGAGAAGAGCTTGCACGACCTCGAGTCTGACATATCCGAAACCAACCGATTATACCTGGGCCGGACGGAACTCGAAACAATTTCAGCCCCCTCGTCACGGAGATGAAACATTCCGTCCCACAAAACCGTCGCAGCCCAGCTTCATCCAGAGTTGCGGCGTCACATATCCGGGAACTGTTCATCTTCCCGCACGAACCACAAAAGGGAAGCCTGTTTCCCAGATCACGTCTAGCCCATGCCATCATGGACCATCCACGTTTCAATTATATTATTACATTATGCCATCATCCACGCCTCGTCTCACACCCTCTCGAATACATACATGCCAGTGTACGCCAACCTTTACAGCTCCGCGAGGTTTTCCCGTTCTGCCACCACGACCTTTTCGTCATCGAACAACACCCACGTCTCGTTCCCCTTCCCTCGCGCCTCCACCTCCATCCCGTCCGCTTCCACGGACGAACGCGCCATCCGAACGTGCGCGACGTAATGCCCAGAGTGCACGCTCGGACCCTTGTGCGAGACGAACACCTTGAGTCGGTAGACGGCCTGTAACGTCGCCAAACCGCCGACGACCGTCTTTGGTTGCTTCGTCCCCTCCGTGGCGTCCGCCACCTCGCCGGTATCATCGGGATGATTGAACAGCCACTCCACCGCCCGCTCTGGTTCCCGTCCTACGTCCGCCCCAAGTATCAGCGACGACGACGAAGAGACGTCCGTTCGAGCCAAACGTACCGTCTCTAACAGGGCCTTGCGGGCTTGTGCATCCGTGAATCCCATCGAGGCCAACAACGCGATCTCATCCGCCGTCGACTCTCGTGCGTTCGACCCGCTGGCCGGCGTGCTCAGCTGAATCGGATCGTCAATGTCTGGCAACAAACGTTCCTCGGTCAGTGCCGGTCACGTACCGGGGTCGTCCATGTGGTTGAACGGCCATTCCATGGCAACCTCGGTGCCCGCGTTTCCAGTGGTCAGGAGTGCCTTTTGGCATCTCACACTCGAGAAACCCATCGCCTCCAGCTGCGCCATCGATTCCGCATCCAACATGGGCAACGATGGCACAGGACCGGGTGCAGATCCGTCCGGAAGCTTTTCTTCCTGATCGAGCACGAGGTCACCCTCGGGGGAATGTCTGCATGTTCCACGGCTGTAGGTGCCCGTCCGAGATCGGATCACGGATACGTACCTAATTTGGTGGGGACCCAGTTCTTGAGCTGGAATTTCTTGGCGTGGATGACGAGCACTTCGGGGAATGTGGCCAGTGGTGTCCGTCTGACGGCATACGTTTTCCCACACCCGGCCTCGTATTGGTATTCCAACGTCTCTTGTCCCGCATGCCCAGGCAAGAGGTTGAGGCAGGACTCCAACGAGACAGGCGCATACGTGGGCTTGGAGGAATCAGCTCCAACGATTTCCGTCGCTGGGACGCCGAGGCTCAATACGTCCATGTTGTCGACGCGATATCTCACCCGATTACACCCCAGACATTCCAAACGCTGTTCCAACCCAAACGAAAAGATCTCTGTCGGTTCTTCCCCACCTGAAATGCCGTCAGTGATCGTCGGTGCACCTACGAGCGACCTACCAGCTACACCACCTCTCGCCTGATGATTGTACCGTCTGAGCACGGTGAGTAAACGAGTAAAGAATTCCTCCAGAGTGTCCGTCACAGAACACCACACAAAAGCGGGGGCGTAGCGCACGATGACCGAAACTGACACAACACCGTCATCACCAAAGTGGCATCGTATCCCTCTGAATGTCAAATCTCTCGTCCCGTCCTCTAGCTCCGCGTTCATTTCAACGCCGCCTTGGGCGCCGACGGACAGTACTTAGCATCCTCTGATGTGGACAGAACCATCAAGGTCTACGATTGTCGGAATTGGAAGGACGCAGTGAGGGAGTCCACGACGAGGTGGGGCTCGAGTGGAATGCTGAGGGTGCATTGCTCATCACAACCAGCGACAACGCGGACGTGCGTAGTGTCCTCTTCGACACCAGCGAGGATGACTGACCGGTCCCAGGTGTACATGGGACTGTGGATTCAAGTGTTGTTCACGGTC
Source organism: Pulveroboletus cf. aberrans (assembly GCA_038094155.1). NCBI lineage: Eukaryota > Fungi > Basidiomycota > Agaricomycetes > Boletales > Boletaceae > Pulveroboletus > Pulveroboletus cf. aberrans. Next base: position 8,781 of record JBBPTO010001106.1, on the reverse strand, counting down.
GGGGCTCCGTCATCGGGCATGCGCGCAGTCCCGCGCCGACCTCTGACTTCGATCTGGTTCTTTCCGTTTCAGGACGTGCTGACAGTCAGACATGATGCCGGTCTGTTCAGTGCTCTTATCTGGGCTCTGGTGCGACTGACTTTGTCGGAAATGAACAGCATCTTTGTTCTTTTCTTCCCCTCAACATGCACTGCGTCATTCTCTGCCTTGCCCTGGTGCTGGCAGTCATTGTCACCACACAGAAGAGTGGTACCCCCTTCAAGTGGGCAAGACCCAAGTCAGTGCAATGATGGTCTGTCCTTCCTTTTGACAACATGACACTTTTATCCATGTGAAAGCAGCACTGTCATTCTGCCACAGAAGAACTTGGAGATGGAAGTGTAGCATTCTTTGGTGGTTTCATCAATGGTGGTTATGTCAACAGGAATACCCCAAATATTGATCCAGTGTATGAGGGAGATCCTGCTGAGCCTAGTATGAGTTTTACCTTTAAACAGGCAATATAATGCTACTGTATTCTAATTCATGATTGTCTGGGGTCTCAACTCATACATCCACACAAACCCCTGGCCTGTGGTTGCATTCCAAACTCTGATGGTCTTGTAAGACTATCTCCTCTTATTTCTCTCTGAATTCCTCTAATGTGTCTTTGACCAAGAAGGCCATGATAGTGCAAGAGTATGACACACAAGTTCTGCATCGAGCCTTTACCCCTCTAGATCTCCAACCATTTTCAATGTAACTCCTCACTGGAGATACAACTCCTTCTCTTATGAACTTCAATCTCTGACTGGAGTTAGAGCAGAAGAAGATCAAGGATCAGGGAAAGTGGATATACATCCCAAACAGTGTGCTCATTCGGTAGCAATAATCTTGACAGGGGCAGAGTTTTCCATCCTTCTTGACAAAAAAGGAGGGGGATGTTTGGAGAGAGTTTGAGGGGTGGATCTTTTCACAGTCAAGTTTCTCTTGGATAAAGTTCTTGGTGGGGGTTTTTTTTAATCCAGGAACAATGGGCAGACCTTCCCAACTTTGGAAACAAAGGAACTGTTGAGATGAATTTCATGATTATAGAGTCATGATGGAGAAATATGGTCAGAAGCCTCTTTTGTGAAGACTTCATGAACTCAATGTATTTGAAGGGTGGCATGGTTTTGAGTTTGGCTTTCTCAGCCACAACTGCAAGTTCAGTGGAGGTGGTAACCTTGTTCACAAATTTAGTGTGAATTTTGATTTATAGAGGGTAAAGTGAAACTCAAAATGGGCCACATGATGGAGGTCAGCAAAGCTTCTAGCCATGGAGAGGAGTTCAGACTTTTTATCCTTTTGGAGATAGTCAAAGAGCCTTCTGTCACAGACTTGATGAACCATAGTTTCCTTGGGTGCAGCAGTGGAGTAGTGTGAATTGTGCCATTTGAGATCAGTGACATGGAATTGATATAAGTCTTTTGAGTTATGAAGGTTTTCAGAAATTGTACAGGTCTGTTTGAACCAGTCAATGAGTGGGTTGACCACCTTGAGCCAAGGTGATTGAAGAATGACATTCCATCATATGCAGTCCATGACATAGAAAAGAACCTTTTTAGTGATTCCTTTGATGTTGATAAAGAGTGTCATAGAGAAAGACACCTTGCCTTTCTTATTGGTGGACATGTCAAGATTGCAGACCTGAAATGGTTTGTTGAGGTGTGAGGTGGATAGTTTGTTCTTTCAAATGAAGGACCAGTTGATGCAGTTTATATCTGCACTACTGTATATCAGAGTGTGGATTTCAACAGTTTTCAATGTGTGCTATGATACAATGAGTTTAATGGGTATCTGCATGGATTTCATCCCATGAGTTGTGATATATGTCTCAGCAATGAAAAGAAAAGAACATCCTAGTAGGGACTTATACCCATGCATATGAGAGAGGCATATGAATAGAGGAAAAAGGGGCTGATTGTAATAATGTTCACCTGCATGAATCACTGCAACCAATAATGCTCATTCATTACAAAGATGCCAGCTGATGAGGCATGACCAATGTAACTGTTTGCATCATCACAATGCAAGATACACTATATAGTAATGTACATAAGATATTATACTGTCAGGTAGTAAGGTATACCTGATTAAGTCATTCTAGTTTATATTCTATCACACAAGACTGACACAACTCTTTTCTGTCTCTTTACCATTTATCACATAGTATTACCAGGTAATTAGCATTATGAACAATGCCCTCAATTCTGATTACTAGAAGCCACAGACCTAACATAATGTCAAACACATCAGAACCATATCTGCTACCAACCCATGCCCAGTACAATCTCAGTGAGTGTCACTCTGGTGATCAAATCAACCACTAATGATGGTTTCTTTAGCAGAATTTCAAGCCACTTTTCCATATAGAAACATATGCACTATGTTCTTTCTTCTCAAAATTCATGTAGCCTGGCTTCTCATAAAGCAATGGGCAGAGAATGTGGTCTCTTTTCTCCAGATAGAGGCTGCACTATCTATGTAATTTTGGGAACTATAATTACAGTGAGTGAAAGGATATTTTCAAACTGGTAGAGATTGCCTCCAACCCCACTGAGGATCACCCTGTCTCAGCAGTCAATATTATTGTGATGGCAGTTCAAACTCAAGGAATTTCATTTTGTGGTGAGGAGTTTCATACAGCAGAGAATGCTGAAACTGCATCTACTAGCATGGCAACACATGCAGAATCACTCCCAGTCATGTCTGCAAGCAAGTGGCCTGCCAAGGAATTCCAGCAGACACATGAATGTCATAGACTTGCATTATTCAGGTTTCTTGACTTGGATGTGTTCAAAGGAAACAAAGACAGTAAGGATGACATCAAGGAACAGATTACATGAAATCTTGCACACTTAAAGTGGGTAGAGAAATTGGAACTACAAATGTTCTGGATGACATTGCCAATCATTATGCTGATGCACATTGTCACCACCCTGTCACATTAGAAGATGTTTCTAAGAAATTAAGATGTTTTCTCCTGGATTTTCATTCACGTTAGTGAGAGATCTTTGATGCAGAGGCACTTTTTCTGACTGTCCTACATCTAGTGAGTACTGCTCACCATATCCTAATGTGTTGAAGCCTCATGTGGCAGCAGCAGAAATCCTTCCATTTCTATCATGAAGAGTATACCTGCAAGCCACAAATGCATTAGTGGTTCAGGGTACCTTACCACTCTCACACCAGAATCTTGTGAAGAATATTGTATTTGGCTTCCCCTCAGAGTCAAATCACATCTTCTCCACTGCCCCAGCTTTGCCACACTGAAGTTAGGTATGCATCCATCAGAGAAACATCTACAAGAACAACCTGAGATACATTTTGAATGCCACTAGTGGCACCATTAGCATTCTCATCATGCTGTGCAAACATTCCTATGATTTGTTGAAGGACAGATTGTGAAACATATGTGCTCTATTTGATTTGAAAATGGCATGCAAAGCATACATACAGCTGATTTCAATTGAAAGTTCTCCCACTGTCCAACATAGTTGAAACACATATTTCACAGGTCTTTTCCAGCTTTCACTCAAGCAGGACAATGTTGAACAAGAGCTCATCCCTCATGTGAATGAACTCTTCCTCTTTTCCACAAGCCTCATTCATCTTCTACTGACCTGCTTAACCAGAAGGCAACATTAGTCTCTGTTGGCTTGGGCAATCATCTTGTCAGGCTGGACATGGATGAAAAAGTATACAACTGCAGTGTTTCAGAATGATGCCATTTGTTCTTTCCAGAAGATCACATCGTGGTTATGGCTGGACTGCACTGTAAATCTTTGGGCATTGTGACATTAGTTATGGAGGGCAAGGTATCTCTTGCTGTATCATCAGATTTGTCTCATGAGGTAAATGCCAATTATATCTCCCCTGTAACTGAAGATGAAGTCGACCAGATTCAAGTCTCAGACTGTTGTATTGCAACCTACCACCCTGATTACAAGTGGATGAGTTTGGATGTCAAATTTCCTTTCTTATCACCACCAAAACAAATCAAAGAATCAAAAGGCTTGCAACTCAGAGACTGGGCCCACATGGTCTTGGGCCTGCATATTGCCCTTCATGGTTGTCCTGAGTGTGTGTGCAATATGTGGCTTGGATTACTGTCTGCTGTGATCTGAAGAACAACAAACTCAAGGATCCAGAGTTTTGGGGTCTCAAATGCATGCTGGCAACTGTTGCTGTCAGTGCTGTGATGTACACACCAGATCCCAACACACTCAATTTCACAAAGAAAATGGGGTAAAATGTCACAATAGGTGATAATGTCAGGATAGCAAGGGAAAAATACTGGGGTTATAAAGAAGTAGTGAGCAAAGTCCATTGGCTCAATGGAAATTTGAACTTAGTGTTATCCAGTGGCAATGTGGTATACTCTCCCTTCTGTATTAATCACAGTCAAAGATTACTAATATTATTCAGGTTACTTTTCTGACTACATGATGTGTCAAGACTGCAGACTGGTCTGTGTGCAAGTCATTCAAGCTACTTGACAAGGAGGTTTGGGTGGTACAAGGTGAATTCAAAGGTCAACAGGCAATGCTGTTTGCTCTGTGCTGGATAAGCAGTATGATTGCATTGCCCAGACACCCAGACACCACCATTCACAATGATCATATTGCCTCACTGTGAGTTATATAGCTGTCTTCACAGCACATTTGATTTATTTTTCTACATTATCAGTATCCTCCTGACAGGCAAAAAAAAACATATTTCAGATCTTCACCATCATTTGATGGAGTTGTTTCATGCATTGTTCATCCCTGAATAACCACAGGAGAAGTTCCCATCCCTGTCTTTTTCAGTGTCTTTCTCATACATTTTGAATGAAAAGACTTAGCATGGACAATAGCACCTGATGAAGTACCTGTGTATGCACAGCCACAGCCACAACTTGGTATGCAATCTTGTCTAGTGATTAGACACCTTATCAATTTTTTGAAATTTCCTGGCTTCTTGATAATTTATTCTGCAAATTTGACAAGTGATACTTTTCGGTTGATTTCAAGTTCACAAGTGGTGCATTCCACAATCATGTTGCTCACATGACCTGCTGTAGAAAACTGAAGTTCCCTACAGTGATATCTGGAGTTCTCCCATGGTCTGATAGCCCCTATCCTGCACTCCTATCAAGTCTGAGACCATCCTGCTGCCATTCATCCCAATCTAAGTCAAGCTAGTTGAAGTCTGAAGGTTAGTTTTTAACCTGATGTTTTGGACCTGTGTTTCCATGCCTTGGAACCCATTCCCATGCTCTGGGTTTGATTGAGTTTTTGTTCTTTTCATGTTTTCTTTACTGTACTTTGTTTGGGTATGCCTGAATTACACTTTTGTATCTAGAACTTTTTCCCTAGAGAGTGCACAATCCACCATCATCATTCCTAAGCCTCTAAGTCTGGTTTCCTAAGCCTTTTCCTACATTTCCCCCTCAAGTCCTGCAAGAATAGTTGGTTTTCTAGCCCTACTGAATGGGGGGAAGCCAGACTTTAGTTTTCCAGTGTCCTGTGGACATTTAGTGAGCCATTCTTACAGTCCTTTTCTTTTCCCTTTGCTTTCTTTGCAATTCCCTTGGGTTGAAATATACATTCACACCCCTATTTCTTGCTTAGGACTACATTCCAGAGTTCTTTTGCTGTTTTACACTGCCCTGACCATTTCTGTGACATCAATGCTGGTGCTGCTCCTAAGGGCCATGTCTCTGTCACTATCTCAGAACACAACAAGAGCTCAGGATGGCAATATCATTTCATTCCAGCAATGTACATTAAGCCTGCAGTTCCAAATGGTAGTGGGGGTGATAGGCATGCCCTGATTCTTGTGGGTCTGCACACAGGCCAATTACAAAGTACAGCAGGAAAAACTCTGAGGTAGAGCTAGCAGGATTCTACTATCCATGTACAGACATTTGCCCTGCATTTCCATGTTTGTAGTGTTGTCCATAACAATTCATCATTGTTGTTTAGGTGATCAGTGAACACATTCCATCCCAATGATTACCCATACATCACCCAACCATCCATTTACTTCTGATAAGATATAACATAATTTCTTTTGAAACGACTAATGTGACAAAGACAATGAATTATTTTGATAACAACAACATGCTCCTTAAAATATTAATTTCTACAGAGGTGTAAAAATAAAAAACTGATATTTATCTGTGAAAGACAATCTTATCATGGATGTGATAATGGACATAACAGGTAGTTTTGTAGAGTTTATTTTGATTCAATTGAAATTAGGCTTCACAGGTTAAACATTTAAATTAGCAAGAAAATAACATATGTTGATAGCTTCATAAGATGTATGTACATTATTTTATTTCTAATTACATTTATATAAATATTCAAAGCCACTCAAAATATTGTAATTATTGATGTGTCACATGGACCAAATTTTTGACCACCAATATGTCAATATTCCTTGCTCCAAAGGGCCAGGTTTCACAACCGATAATGAGAACGCTGGCATTGCGTCGCGCTTTCTGCCGGCTCAATATGGAAAAGGTTTCAGAGAATTCTACTCCTGCGAATTCATTGTATTGGTGCTCAATAACCACATTCCGCACGAAAACCATGTTTACGATAGTTTGTGGATGCAAGAAGATCCACTCTTTGAATAGGATGCGTTTGCCTGTCCGCGACTTGTGATCTGCCGAGGTCCGTCATGGGTCACAGTTCTTCCACGGAAGCCGCGGAGCATCGCGCCTGCATTTGTGCCACATTTTTCGCATCCAAATTGAAATACCGCTGTCATGCCCCGAGCACTTCATGTCCCGGACCAGGCGCCCGAATATCCGTAGTTCAAGCGCTCATCCCCAGCCAGAGAATTGCTGCCATGTTCAAGTTTTCTTCCGCTGGCACTCTGATACAACACCCGTCCGACACGCTTCGTTACAGGTGATAGGCGAATTGACCCCGCTGTTCCAGTATCGCCATTTGAAGCCTTCCGCATGTGTGCTTACAGAATAAGCAGGAGGCACCAATGATTTTATACAGGCAGCTGATGCGGCTTGCTTGCTGGACTGCATTCTCTCATTGACCCAAGGATTCAACACAACGACATACCATGCCCCCCCGCTTTCCTCCTCTTCTCGTCATCGTTGCAATTGTTACACTTGTTGTCGCCAACCAACTTGAAGGTCGTTGGGATGATGATTGCCAGTCCTTCGGACGTCCCTACTGTTGTCCGCATCGCCATACCGCACTAATGTACTGGGGGTCGGGTCGATCATCCACAGTGAGCATCCTTCATAACTTAAGACATTCCATACAAAGACAGCGCATCCAGGTTATACGTGGCTGCAAAAAAAGAGGGATGATGTGATAAATATCCGTTGCCAGGACCGCAACCTTCCCTACATCCAATGCTGCAGGATTGAGAACGAGGTGGGTGATAACCGCGCAAGTGCAATAGTGCGACATTGATGCCCCCGATCCGGCAGGAGCTAAAATGCGTGCCATTTCACAAGAATGCACCGTCTCGAGGCTCAAAGTATAATAATTGCTACGACCACGGAACTCCCATGTGTTGTATCCCTCCACCGTGGTCAAAGGAGACCAAATTATCACACCCTAGAGTAAGATTCGCCCATCCTTCATAAATTGGAAAATTTCCGTCAACGAAAGTGCATCCAGATTCTCGTGGGCTGCCAGCAGAGCAGTGCTTGGTTAGATGGGAAGGTGTCGTGTCCGAAAATCCTTCCCCCCAAACTACTATGCTGTGAAGAAGTGAGTGATTACCACAAAAATTAACAGAGTGGCATTGATTCCTCCTCATGAACAGCACACTGCCCAGGCGAAACTCTGTAAAGTTTCACTCTGTCAAATATGAACTTTGAGATCCTCCGAGGTCCTCCACAGGCAACTCCCCTTGAATGCATTGTAGGAGCCTCGAAGAGATAGCACTGGAGATGACCCAGAGGTCATTGGAGCACTGTTACATGTTTTACACATCACTTGGGTACTATACACAGGACCATGCAATGTGGCTTGATTTCTCCTTTACTCTCATGTCATTCCTAGGGTAAATTATAGCTTCTCTGAGTGGAGCCACTCTGAAGTTGATTGGAGTTGATGTGATCATATCTTTGCCCCCTTTTATTGCTCTTTTATTGACTCATCTTTCCTCAGTTGTTCCTCCTACCTTCTGTGCAGCAGCTGAGGTGAGTTCCCTTAGTATCTTCATAACCTCCTGTAACTCAAATATGTAGTCTGGGCAACTCCCATCCTTCCATAGCTAAATACAGTTGTCCCTCCTACCTTCTGGGCAGCAGCTGAGTCTGGGAAACTCCTGCCCTTTCATAGCCTCAACTCCTGACACAAAAATGGGAGAGCACAGTCTGAATCAGATTCCAATGGCACATCTGACCTTATTGGAGCCTTCTAACTTGCAGGCACTGCACAAAGTAAAATGTCTTATCATCAGTGTCCATGGCATTGACATCAGGAGAACAACAAAAGCATGCCATCATGATGACCATGTGTTTAGTGTTAAATAATGTTAAATTGATTTGATGTTGTATTATAGATACAAAGAGGAGGTTGGATCAATCAACCATTAGCTTCAGGTAGGTAGCTGATTTACTCATGTCAGTGTGTTGTCAAAAGTTATTTAATTTGCAAGGATAAAACATGATGTAACAAGATTGTAAAACATTAATAATGGAGCCATATAAAATGCTTCCTCAGATATACTAGACCATTCAATAAATAATGAGAAATCACTTGCAAACACTGCAGGGTGTACCTTCCA
>JBBPTO010001105.1:0-18274 GCA_038094155.1 Pulveroboletus cf. aberrans | reverse complement strand
ACCTTACTGAGTGAAATGGTAAACTCCGAGATGCTCCGGAGCGGAGTTGGGGGACTTGGTGCGCGTCGACCTCGGAGTTGTAGTGGGCGACCTCGGAGACGACCGGAGATCGGAGGTGTTACATTTTGACAATAAGACAGATTTAGACATGTGTAAAATTACTGATGAGTGCTGAGGGATAGGCTGAAGAAAGCAGGACGCCATGCAGAAATTGACGAGAAGTTTGCTCACGGAGAGGAAGGCTCTGATGAGCGCACCATGCAAGACAGTGTATCTGAAGAACTGGAGACAGACAATGAGAAACAGCAGTATCCCGATAGCATCCTCAACACGGTTGACCACTTTGCAACGTCACCTGCAAAAACGTGCGCGGTTGCTAAGACTCAGACAATGGAATCATCAAGTATGGCATGTATTATCTTGTGCATTGAAGATTCAAAGTTTACTAACTTCGAGAAGGCTCTGAAAAGAACAACTCGCTCCGAGACTCGTAAGAAGTGTGTTCCTGTGGGCATTCTCTACTTTACAGTGCTACAGTACCATATACTAATCCTTGACAGCTTCCCTCACCTACTGAAGATTCAAAGGCTCTTCGCTCTCGGCTTATGGCGAGTGCCAAAATGAAGGGAAGGAAATAATCTGCTGGAGGCGAATAAGGGACCTTGGTTTACGTCCTGTTGAGCTACTACCTAACACTGTTATCATTGAACATCCATGTCATGTCATATATCACAACAAATTCGTTACATTTTCCGCCCATGCTGGGCCGGTGCCGGGTGTTTGTTGTCGTCATGCTACCTGCTAATTTGGTCCCTGTTGGAAATGAGTTACTAACAGTTCGACTTGATAGTTCCACATAGTACAGTTACATTGGCAACTGGGTGACGTGAGGCCCAAGTCCAGCCGCCACTTGCCATGTAGATCAAAATACGACTCGGAACTTGAAATACCGCTTCAGCTGTACGGACTTGTTGAGCCCGAGTACATTGTCATCGATATCGAACGACAGAACATCGACTTGCCAAAAATGTTTGGTCGGTCCACACTCTCGCCTGACGCACGCCTCATCGCCACTGCCGCGTGGGGCTTGTGCGTTCGTGTCTACAGTTGTTATGACGGCCAAATGCTCGTCGACCTCCCCATCCACACCTGTGTACTATACACCCAATCCTTCACCTGGGCAGAAAACTATTCATCCTATTTTCAGACGGCACCATTCACTCCGTCGACAGATCCTCTGGGACGACACTTTCGACATGGCGAAGGGACACAGTAACACACGAGCAAATAGGACCTGTCATTCATCGCACCGACGCGATCACGTCCTTGGCAATTTCGGCAACTACCATGTTGCGGTGGGTGGAGACCACCAAATCACTTCATGCAACCTATCTGATTTCCTTCCCTCACCTTACCGCGACGATGTTAGTGTGTTCTTTTCTAGGAACTCTTCACATCATATTTCTGACCACCAACTCACTTCCACAGGTTTTGCGTGTGCAAGAAGCGCGTGGCGAAAGAAGACCGAAAAAGAAAAGGCGGCAGCTGAAGAGGTGGTCAAGTCCCTTCTTGCAAACCCTCTGCGAAAGGTGTTGGACGTGGGAAACAACTGGCGCCTGGACGGCTCCCCCTTCGAGCGCACTGATTGGTGCGACTGGGCTCGAAATAGTTATGGTTTGGATGAGCTGCTGTCGGAGTTTAACCTGCAGGCGCTGGTGGAACGCTGGACTGACTACGACTTGTTCACTGTACTCTGTGCCGTGACCACCGAGTCCATAGCCTGGGGGTAACATCGGCATTCTGAAGGCAATTCGAAGAGCGTTCGCCACATAAATATTTTAAATGTCGTCGACGCCTTTCCTTGGTCGACCCACTAATTCTGGGAAGGACTGGTATCCGGTTTGTAGGACGAAATGGAGTGTCACGTTTTCAAGTACCCTTTGCAGATTGAGGGAAGATATAGATGGTAGGAGAAGTTCACATGAATATATCATTCGGGTTTCGAGAAAGTCACCAGAAGTAACCCAGCAAGTGCACATCATAGTCTACTTGTTTGCTCGGTATCGGTGACGTGGGTTACCCTTCTTGGACTCCCGTTCTGCAAAAGAGAATCTGTCATGACAAAAGAGGGAGCATGGTCAACAGACGAACCAGACTGGATAACGTCCTATCTCAGCCATGCAGCCAGGTTTACGATACGATCCTGAATCGAATGATGTAACTGAGTCAAATCAAGAACGGAAAGATATACCTACGTCGAGTGCTTCAAGTTGGTCGAGGGTGCTTAGCCGCTACGAACGCGTGAGCAAGCGACACCATCGAGTCTAAGCCACGCCCGTGACCTCAAAGTAACAATAGCCTACGAGCCGCATGCGTGAAGAGATCGCTCCCCACAATGGAGCCTTTGCGCCAGTGGCCCCACTGATTCTCTCGGGCTCGGGGCTAAATTGAGGGTTTAACGCCAGGGAAGGTTCAACATTTGTTGAAAAGGCTGTATCCGATTTCACGGGCCAACACTGATCCTGCCGCAACGGCGGTCAGTGTTACACGGTCAGTAGTGTTGCCACGCAGATGTCATTGACTCGACGGTCGTTCAAAAGAATGGTTTGTAACGGAATTTCCCGTGGGATATCAGAGCCTCCCGCGGCTCACGTGATGATCGACAAGGGAGGACCTCGGTGATCTCTACAGGGCGAGCATCGGGACCTTCTACGACGAGTGCGTTTTACGCAAGGCCCCAAGGGCACATGTTCGCGGGACACTGTGCTCTCAAGTACATGCATGAAGACGAAGAGGTCAGGTACAGACTTGAGGGGAGTAGTTCATGGTGAGCTTTGTTTATCAATGTGACTGTCAGGCTGACATTCATTCTGTTTGGCACCTATGTACAGAACTACCGACCGACAAGTGGATCCGGTGCGCGGTCAATGCTGGTGGCATCATGGTCCTTCCTGTTGGAATCTATCGCTATTTCACCCTTGGCAAGAAAACCATGCTCAAAGCTGAGATTATTTCGTCCTGCTGTTGTAACATCGTTCATAACTCACCTATCATTTGCTTGTTGCCCAGTGCGAGCTCAAACGGACTCCTTACAGCAGGAGCGAAGCCACGATGTCAACTCATACAATTTGGAATACTTGAGGTGCATTGCTGTCAACCGAGTCCTTTGCCGAGTGAGATTCATTAATGATACATTCTAGATGTAAACGTTACCCGCCATGTTCGTGAAACGGATGGTGGGAACATTTGCCACCATTGGGTGGCATGACCGAGGAATGAATGTGAATACCGTGCATGCGTCCATGGATGTGGTTCAGAATAGACACAAGATCAACATCTGGGACGTGGATGTCACAGCGCACAACCCACCTTTTGGGATGTTACCCCGTCCATCTTACAGGTCCCCAGATTCGTTGCTTCTGAGCCTTCCTGTGTCCTTGGCTTGATTTGCATTGGAAAAGAAAAGAAAAAAACGAAAACAGGTTCAATGTGCTGGCCTCTGATGTTACAGAGACCTTACACTGCAACGACATCGCGCAGCGATCACCTAGTACATGCATAGCCACGGTTGATCGGCTGCCAGGGTGGATGCACATCAGGTATTCCAGATGTTGTGGTGCAAGAGAATCTTGAAAGGACGGAGTGATCTGATAGAGAAAAATCAGGGTAATAGTGAGTGTCATCAGTCGGTTTGCTGGCTACTGGTGCATACTTTGCGACTTGAGTTCATCCGCGCGATAGACAGCCTCGTGGGACGGGACGGAGGTGGGGAAAGCCTAACGCGTGCTAATTTGACCGAAAAGAATCCGCCCACTATGGGGTTATTATCGTTTCACCCACACACGTCCAAGTCGTTCAACCACCCGGATAAAAGATGATCAGGTGCGTGTTCGCTTTTTTCTTGACGCCGTTTTGGCCAGCGGCTGCTTGAGCTGTCAACCCACACGGCAGTCTCGTTGCGCAACTGCCGGTCGTAAATAATCAAAATTTCCAGGAGAAGGATGATAAGCGATCACGCCAGTGCGGGGCGATAAAGGCGGAACATCCTCGACTCCGAGGTACGGCGACTTCAAGTCTTGCTAACACGGGTCTTGCTGACCTTCTATTTTCTCAACTCGTTGTGATATTGTCAAGTACCACCTTACTGGTGTGCGGGAGATCCCATCGATATTCCCACATGGAGAACCTGAGCAATCTGCGGTCGCTGGAGGCCGTTTTATGAAGATTCTTAGAACTTTTTTTGAGTTGCGTCAACGCAGCGTCAATATCATTCGTGTCAGTATTGGTAACGCCGGCCATTCCTCCCATGACAACTCACATCCCATATGATCCGCTCAGCGTTGATTGAACTCCAAAACATCGAGACTGCCTCAGTTCTGTCTCCGTCAAGGGCCAGGTAACTGCACCGTCCTGATCCCACCACTCCGAGTGGTGAAATTCTCCGCACCGCTCCAGTCTTTTAGCCCATGGTTCGCTCGTTATAATATCTGGGAAATATGTGCCTCGATATTCTCTTCAGTATGTCTTCATATTCCCCATTTCAACTATTTCTTTCGACTTTTTTTCGATGCAGGATCAATACGGTGTATGGCATCACCGTTTTGTTGCAATACTGCCGACTCGGACTATCCGTGAACCGTATACAGAAACACTGCAACGGCCCGCTACACCGTGACGCCGACGGTCCACTGACTCATCGGTGCCCTTTCCTTTTTCTCTCAGAAGGAGATTCTGTTTCACCAGTGACTGTATTTAGATCCGATGCACTTGTCATTGGGACCGTGTCAACATTATCACTCCAACTCTGCACATGTACGTGTACACTTCGGGTAAGGGTCCGAATGTCATCCCCCAACTGGCCGGTTATGGTCATGATGAGGGGCAACAGTTGGTTATGGTTCCGATGCGCGTTCAAGTCGTCGTTCTTGCGGACCGTGTTGCCTTGACCTGTTTCCCGTCTTGCGGGATTCTGCCCCTCTTCTTTTCCGGGGATACGCGGCGATTATATCTTGGTAAAACTCCGGCAGCCAGGCACTTGAACACAATATGTGGATTTGTTGATCAATCCATGTGCTTCCTACCGATATTTCCCGACGGATTGCGACGCATGAGCCGAACTTGGATTGGTCAGTCCTTCCCACAACTGCTTATTGGCACGAGAAGCCATTACAGACTGGACCAGACAAGACCGACAATGCGCCCGAACATGCAAACGTTCTCTTATTTCCTCACACTTGTGGAACAACTAATGCGGGACAGAAGATCGCGGATGAAACGGAGCTGTAATAGACTTGCGAGTATCAGGCATTCAAACAAGTTAGGGAGGGAAATTCTCATCATGGGTTGAGGCACCTGGTGCCGTTGTTGAGCCTGATCGCCCGTATAAAAAGTGCACGCAGCGTGGTCCGGGTAGGCCAGAAACGCGAACTCATTCTCTTCGACTGCGTTCTCTCGCCTGCGCTCATACTCTCTCGCACTCGATCGACATGCGTGCCTACTACTATGACGATCTGCCAGGCGACCAGCGTCTGCCTCATGACTCTGGTGTGACCGTCGACGCAGCCATGCTGGCTGGTATTGGCGTCATCGCCTGGAGGGTAGACTCCATCCCGGACCCCGCGCCTGACGCCAAGAACTCGGTCGACGATGTTGCTTACCCCCGTGGGTACACGACCAGGGAGGTCATGACCGTTACCAAAGAAGGCCTCGGCGACAACTATGATATGATGATCGACCGCTTCTTTTTTGAGTGGGTTTTTTTGCCAGCCATTTTTGCGCACGTAGCTGACCAGAGGTTCGCGGTAGGCACATGCACGAAGAGGAAGAGATTCGCTGCGTCCTCGAGGGCAGTGGTTACCTTGACTTCCGTGGTGAGCTCGTTCCGGCTTTCCGAGTGCACATCAGCTCACTCGTGCCGTCCGCGATAGAACACCCGACCGACAGGTGGATTCGAGTCGTGGTTCAGCCCGGGGATGCTCTCATCCTCCCCACCGGCATTTACCACCGCTTCACGCTCGACGACGGAAATATGATCAAGGCGATGTTGTGGCACAAGGTAGGCCACTTGTGAACCCTTCGTGTCCCGCGCTCACCTCGACATTCATGTAGGACCGATCCAAATGGATTCCTCTTCGCAGGGGCGAGGCAAGCGACGCCAATCCATACCGGATCGAGTATTTGCAAGGCATTCAAGTCGCTGCAAACTGTGCAGTCGTCTAATAATGATGCCACATCGAAATTGTATTTTTACATGCAGAATGTCTTATACCGATTAACCACGTGTCTCCATGGTCAATCAGCCAGTCCTGTTTTTCACCCTCACACAGGGCATCCCCATGTACACTAACTATATATACAAGATAACAAACTGGTGTGGGCTGTGTGCGAGGTTAAGCAACTTTCAATCGTCTTCTTCGACCCACTCCCATAGGTTTGAAGTGATCTGAGCCGTTTACCCAATGACCATCGGATCAGACTACATGTGATGCGCCAGTGAACAGAGAAGCTTTTCGGCCTGGGTCCCGCAGAGGCGCATAGAAGCCTGCCATGGATGTATGAAGGTCCAATTGCACAAAATCGACATTTGAAAAAACTGTCATTCTCGCGGAGCAGCTTCCGTTCGTCGTCTGTCAGGGGAGGAACTCGAGATCCCGAAGCGCCACCCGAAGGCTTTCCAGCGCGGCTGGAAAACGAAATATGAGCCTCCCTTAGATGCTTCTCATCCAACCTCTTGACCTTCTCAACCACCGGGTCGCGACGCATATTAGGCCAGTAGAATGACCGCAGAGTCTTGTACATCTTGTCGGCCCCAAAGTGGCCAGACGAATCATGTGCTAACTGAAAAAGTCAAGCCCGCACGGAGTTAACGTCGCGGATAACAAGGCGGTCATTGAGAAGAACTTGAAGACCACATTCAACCAAGCCCGGCATTGAACCTAGAGGACTGAACAGCTTCCTACAATAAGGGTTGTTAGTATAACCCTCCAGGATCTTGAGCCTGAGGGTTAATGCGCAGTCGTGGGCCACTGTCAGTCAGCTTTGCGGGTATCGACCCAACAATGATAGCTTATTCCCTACACTAATGAACAAGTTGGAAGCTTCTGCTGACATCGATCCATTGATGTCATCAGAAGCAGGATTTTGGGCTCTGACATTGAAGAGGCATATACACTTGAGCCCTTAGGGATTGAGCACCCTGCCGTCCTCTTCATTGTCAGCTCATCCCTGTCTGCCTTGTTCATTTTCTTGCTCTCCTGCTTCCCTCACTCTCATCCATGGCCCCTCGCACTTGTGCTCACTCTAATGCCCCTGATGGGTCCCCTTTTCCCTCTTCCCCTGTGGCATTCCACTCCAGGGGTGACGTCTCTCTGTCCCCAGACTTGGAGGAGACCCCCTCTCAGCTCTCCCTCCCTTCTATGGATGGGCCATAGTCCATCAAAGCTTCTCATGTTTCCATCATGGCAGTCCTTGCTGTTGCCAAGAACATTCCAAATGTCATCCTGCAAGCTCATTTGGATGAGCAAGGCAGATCCATGGCACTGCTCACCCTGGCTCATGAGGGGGGCATACACCCATGACCAGACACCTCTGGGGCAGCCTCGCATGCTTCACACACCAAATGCTACCACTATGCACTACTGGCCACTACTCTGAACTCCTCTCCCCATGTGAACCCTCTTTCCCCTCTTAGGATTCCAGGATGCTCTCACTAAACTTCTTTTCTGGATTGCCTTGCAATGCCAGCCAGCCAATTTACCCTTCTCCAGGCCCCCCTCAGACCCCACCTTTGATTGTCAATGAGGGTCAGGTATGCTAGATAGTCTGTGCCACTGCCTTAGCAGACTCAGTTGCCCCAGGTGTGGACTTCTCTTTTGAGCTATCTGCTCCTGTGCCAGCCATCAGTGGGTACTTTCCTTCCCTCTCCTCCCCTTTTCCTGCACTTGCCCTTCCTGGGCCCTTTCCCTTCCCTTCCCTTTCCCTTCCAGGCCCTTATACTGTGCCCTTTCTTCCCTTCTCTCACTGCTTCCTGCATCCACATTAGGCTGCTCTTTCTCTTTTACACTGCATATATATGCCTTTCAGCTAGGTTTCCCTCACTTACACCCCCTACCTTCCACTACAGACCTTCCATATCCACCTGCCTGCTTCCTCCTCCTGGGTTTCCAGCTGGCTTCATCTATCTCCTTGGCCAACTATGCAGTTTTCTCCAAGCCTGTCCTCCTGGACAGCCATGACCTAGGCTTTCCATCCAAGGTCATGAATATTCTGAAAGCCAACTGGTCAATCCACATCCCACTGAATTTCCTATTCACTAGGACTCTGTTGACCTCTGCCTCATCATTGCATGATGATGGCTAATAAAATGTCACCATTTCGGATGGCAGTCTAAAGATTGTTCTGCCAAAACTCAATAACAAGGTGGAACTCTCAATGACCACTCATGAGTGGCTCCATGTGCACCCATGCCTGATTGCCTGCATCTGCCAATTCCTACTCCAATATGGCAATGAGGTGGCAGATATGTGGGCCAAACATTTTACTAACATCTTTGCCCATCTGGACTTCTTCAAGCATTTCCCACTCTATTTATAGTATAACATTTTCCTACACTGCCATTACATCACAGACACATTCTTCAATGCCTCTGAATGGGAAACACATGTCTGAAGCCAGATTCTGAACTCTGCTCATCTCAAAAATGTCTCTGCCAACATCTCCTCTTCCTTGGCTTTGCTCATAGCCCCTGGTTTCTTGTTTTCATCTGACAATTCCCCACCACTGTTCTCTCACCCCTCCTCAATCCATGCAGCTCTGCCCTGCCCCCAGAACCAGGTACAAACCAGGGTGGCTCTCAGTTTTGGTGCATCTTCTGTGAAAGCCCCTCCTGCATCAACTGTGCCTGTGGCATCACCACCATCAAATTTCTTACCCTTGTCAACAGATCATGGCAGATATCTAGTGGTGAGCAAGTTTGCTTCCACTTCAACAGATGGGGCTGCTCCAATTCTGCCTATGCTAGATGTTACCTCTACTCTTGATGTGGGGATGCTCACTCTGTGCAAGCATGCATTATCTGAGGACTTTTTACCTGTTGTCACTCCCTTCCACTGGCAGAAATGGGAGGAACTTCTCACAGTGGCTGGCTCACTCTTGCAGTTTTCAGATGTTCTGATTGGCATTCATTTTGATTGGTGCTTGGGTGTCCCTGACTCCTACTCTCTCCAAACTTCTTATCTTTCTTCAAACCATTGTTCAGCTCTCAAGCACCAAGACTTCCTTCTAGACTACATTAAATCAGAAGTTCACACAGGCTGCTATACTGGCCCCTTCTCCCCCTCTTATCTTGAGCATGTTATTAATCTATTTCATACAAGTTCCCTGGATGTCATCCCAAAGACAAGATCCTTCTTGAAATTCCATCTCATCCAAGATCATTCCTTCTCCCATGATGACTCTTTCCCCTCCATCAACTCCATGATTGACTCCTTGCTCTTTGACTGTGACTTGGGCACCTTTAGTGATTGCTGGTTTATTGTACCCTCAGCTTCCCCAGGCACTCAAGTAGCAGTGTTCAATGTAGACACTGTCCACCATCACTCCCCCATTGCCCCAGAAGATCAATATTTAGTGTGTGTAATGATCAAAGTCAATGGCATCATATGCATTTATGTATATTGACCACTGTGCCTGTTTTGGCTGCTCCAGCTCCAGTGGTCTGTTCAGTTACCCCAGCAATGGCATTGTCACCATTTATACTTACTGTGGTGTCAACCACACTTTTTGTTGATGCCTCCACTTTCTTTGGCATTGGCTTTGTTCTCAAGGACTGCTGGCTAGCTTGAAAGCTCTCCATAGGTTGGGCCTCCAATGGCCACAACATTGGCTGGGCCAAAATGGTAGCCATGGATCTCATCCTCTATTTTGCCATACAGTTGGTAACAGGAGGATACAAGAGTATTTCTGTTGCACAGGGCAGAGAAGAGAGAGGTGAGTCAAGGATGCTCACCAAGAAAGAGAATAAAGTTCTTGTGACCAAGTTTGAGTTAGTCAAGATTAATGAGATCAACCCTTGTGAGCTTCTTAGAAGCTTGATCTTGAGGGAAAATAAATCTCATTATTAATTACATTATGGTGCCTATTGCCTTTAAATACATCCAGGAACATGTGTGTACTTGTATGTAATGTAGCTAGAACAAGGTTGGTGATGTTAGAATGACATTATAGGATCTGTCATGCTGCTCCACTTATTTCAAATAGGTGGAGTTGAGTCTGGGTTGACCCAACACAGCAGTTATGGAGCTAAGCAAGCTCCAGACTGATGACATCATAGCTGAGTCATAGAGACTGCATCTATATTGTCATGTGGTTGATCCTAAGTGTAATAAGATTACACTTTAATTGATCTTTCATTAACTGTGACTCATAAATGAGTCATATCTAGTGTCTCAACCTATATTCTTTAGTAACATGAATAGTGTATTACCATTATGGTATGCCTGTATTAACAGAGCACAAGACTTAGTGTTCAATTCACAGAATCTCAACAAAGCACAGAAAGGAAACTCTGCATGTGAACCAGTGACAGCACAGCAATTGCCCATAACTGATATGACTCAGAACCACTTAAGGCTCTAGGCTGCTTTCACTAGTCAAGAGAAGGGGAAAATAAGTTGATGCTGTAGATGCTGAGGAAAAACACCAAGAGGACAAGACTGCCCTCTGGTGGCTGCATTCTTGTCCTTTATATACTCTACATGTTTGTATCTATTGAAGTCTAATCCAGATGTCCATGAGGATATTATAAGGATCAGGTGTGAAGGAGGCATGGTGTGGAGGAATGGGAGATGATACATGAGTAGGTTAAGGGCATAAAATGATGTCAGGGTCATGGGTCATGGATAGAAGACACAGAAATGTTCTGAAAGAGTCTTGAATGCACAGCATGACATACCATTCAAATGGAAAGGGTTTCTAAGATAAAATCTAAAGTTCCAGTCGAACTCTCATGCTTCCAGGCTTCCAAGTTTCTGAGTTCTGAGTTTTTACAGTTCTGGCATGCTTCTGAGCTTCCAAGTTTTCAAGTTCCCATGATTTTGAGCTTCTTAGTTCAGAAGCATCATTTTCAGTGCATTAAACGTTCTGAGTATGGTTGGAAGTGTTGGAAGGGTGTGAAAGTAACTGTAACAATAACAGTCTGCCAGGGTTTCTTGCCAAGCTTTCACATCAGGTCAAAGGCCATGTACTGGCAAGGTGACCTCACTCAAGTTATGTGGGATTACCAGCATGGTCATTACCACACATGGTGACTCCAGATATCTCTTATATACACTCACATAATTGTTGATCGACAGTTTTGAATTACACATATCTCCATAATGATCAATTGAAAAAATTACATAATCATTTTATTAGCAGTTAGCCTGAAAAAATCTGAGAGTTCATACATAACAGGACAGTGAGGTAAAAGTGGAATGTCATTATAATGGTAATGTATGTAGTACAAGTGATGGAAAAATACTAAGTATGACAGACCTGAGTGAACCTATGGTCATTTAAAATGGAAACAAACTGAAGCTAGACTCACCAACTTGGGTCCAGAGAACTCAGGATAGACAGATGGAATGGAATGGACATACAATGCTTAGGTTGACATTTGACTTGCTCAGAAATGGGACCTGCACTGCGACAATGACTAAAAGATCAGAGAAAGGGGCTTTTGCATATTAGAGGATGCTGATCTCCTACATTGAGCATTTTCGAGCATGCATGCTTCCAGCAACCTCTTTAACTATACAATGAGACAATGCTCAAAGTCCTATACATGTTGTTCCATGGAATATTGTCAATATCCCATGATCTCTGATCTTTCTCTAGACTTCTCTGATGCTCTCAAATCAACTTTGATATGAAGGAGTTGGTTTCAACATGGAGTTGATGGGTTGACCTTGGAACCTGCTGAGACTCATCAGCCCAATCAGGTACCATTCCATACATACTTGCACATGTTTTTAACATCTCTTACATCTCTTTTGATGTTCTCATTTCCTTTGATATGCTGTCCTTATTTTCTTGTTTCACATTGACAGGTAGCTGTATAATCTGACTTATTTCAGTCAAAGCAAGTCAGATCACTGGAAGAGGTGCAATCATGCCTCTGCCTATGGGTATTTAATTCTCTTCATCCTGTGAACTCCCTCAGTAAATTTCACCCCTCCTGGACAGCAGCTGAGATGAGTATTTTATTACAATACTTTACACTGTAGCTAACTTATGTAGTGAGCAATCTGCCCCTTTACTTAGTTTTGATACATATTTGTGTAATTGTAATCTAGTACATTCAGTGTCAATGATGCTCTTTGCCATGTAGAGCAAAGTTTTATTTTCAACATTGAGGGACTATGTCTACTTGCAGTGAAGTCTGTTTGTCAAATTCCTGCTAATGTCATCCACTTTTCAAAGCTCACCAAGGGGAAATTTAACTGTGCATTTCTCATCACTTTTTACAACAGCTTTTAAATGGTCATCTATATTTCATATCCAGCTATAGTTTTCAAGCACTATGCTGTCACCAGTGAAGTTGGCACTGTGGACTTACTCTGCTCTTCTGGACTGCCTCTATATTGATATTTACCTGTGTCAGACAATGTAGCAAAGACTGAGTACATGGTTATGAACTGATAAAAGGTATGTAACTCAGTGATGTATGGCTTGAGCTGAAAGAATTGGAAACTGTCTCAGTCTTGCGCCAACTTGTTCAACTTGAATCTCCAATGATGTTGATTTATTTTCTGGCTGGTGGAAGTCTCTATTATATTCACAATCTACAGAAATGGCCAGGTGTATGGCCATCATGCTCAAGGATGAGTGCTTCTGTGTCAGTCCAGATATGCAACTGTCCATGTGATACAGCAGGAGATCACAGCTCAATATAGACTAGGGAACCTGTATGATCCTTTCAGTTTTTATATATATTACTCTTTTAAACTAAATGGTGGCTATAAATGAAAGCACTAAGATAGCACTTGTAAAAGCAGTCCACAAACAATTGGCATATTTGGAGCAATCCAGACAGTTATTATTGCCATTCTGCTGCAACAGGAGAAAAAGGTATGGATATCAGGAGCAATTTCCATTGGGCCATGTTGAGAATTTCAATTGCTATTTCATATTGTATCCTTACTCATTCCAAAGAATCTGGCCCTTCATCATTTCCAGATCTGCAATTCCAACCTTCAGCTGAACAATATTCTTGTCTCAAAGTTGCCAGAATCTGGTTGGCAAGTCATTAGCCTGTTATATTGTCAACAAGCCTTTATTATACCTCTATATCTCCTCACCATTATTTCAGATCACCTGCAGAACTACAATGACCAGGTCCTACCTCTCATGTCACCTTCACTGCCAGAGAATTAAATGAATCTGAGCAAATCTGAGTAAAGAAATTCCACTGTCACCACCCTTTTTACAACCAGCATGTTAATAACATGGCAGAGAACAATAATCTCCACTACATTGCATTGACAGGCCCCACAGACATGCTACTCTGCCATCTTTTCTGCCTTGTAGATGGCCTGTGGGAATGTAAGACACTTGGGCTGCAGGTTGAACTAATGGAAGCAATGGAGGAGTGGAAGGGGCATACTGTGTTCACTCATGTTCAATGCTGAGGACATGCATGAGATAATGAGCCTGAATGCAGTGTAGAGAGAAGCAGATGAGACTTTTCAGATGTTTCAGGCCATGCTCAGCTTTCAGTTGGAGATCTGGGTGCTCACCATGCACTACAATGAGGCCATAACATCCAGCAAGCAGCTGAAGGAGATTATGTTGGCAATGGCCATGTTAGTGGAAGAGCAGGCTGAGATCATGGTGCACTGGCTCTTAGATGATATTAATGAAATGAATTATATGTAATCATACCAGTAAAATACTGTTTTTTCTTTAATTACCCTGCTATCATATATGTATATATTAGATTCAAAATTTGCACAGTTCATATATATATACATTAGATATATATTGTCTGAATTTTTTTGACTTATATAAATACTGAAAATATGATGATACATTTCCTCTATCTTTGCTATAGAGCTGTGGGATGGGGTACCTTATTGGACCTTGCTATGGAGAGCTAGCTAGAGCTAGCTAGCTAAAAAGTAATTCACTGGTGTGCCCTTGTTGAGATTCTGTAAATCAAACACTAGATCTTGTGCTCTGTTAATATAGGCAGACCATAGTGGTATTACACTATTCATGTTACTAAAGCAACAGGTTGAACATTAAGTGTGACTCAGTAATGAGTCATGCCCAATGAAAGTGCAATCTTATTATACTTCTTGAAAGGATCAACCACATGACAAGTCTAATGCAGTCTTCATGACTCAGCTACAATGTCATATCTCTGGAGCTTTCTGTGCTTCACAACTGCTCTGTTGGATTGACATAGATCTAAACCCACCTATTTCAAATAAGTAGAGCAGCATGACAGTTTCTCTGATGCCATACTGACATCACTGACCTGATTCTGGCTACATCACACACAGATACATACAGGTCTCTGAATGTATTTAAAGGCAATAGACACAATGATGTGATGATAATGAGATTCATTTGCCTTCTTGAGATCAAGCTTGTAAGAAGCTCACAAGGGTTGATCTCATCAACTCTTAACTAACCCACACTTGGTCACAAGAATGTTAGTCTCTGTCTCAGTGAGTATCCTCAACTTGCCTCTCTCTTCTCTGCCTCATGCAACAGAAGTACCCTTGTACCCTTCTGTTAGGTTATGAGCCCTGCCCAGGCATAGTGGACAAGCAGGCTTTTATCTTCTGCAATATTTCATCATGTTTTCTGCTTCTGCCTCATGGAGAGACAGAGTTCTTTTTCTGAGTTCTTTGATGCTCTTTCCATCCTTATTGCATTCTTTGACATTGCTTTGGGACAAGCCTATAGGATAACTTATAGACTATATTAATTCTGATGGAGAGACTGTTATGATTTACCTCATACTATGTTTTTCCTTGACTTAACGCTTACATACGCATGGGTATAAGTCCCAACTTGGACATTTATTTCTTTTCATCACTGACTATGATACCTTGACTCACTGTCCATTCCCATTGCACTTCACATGCTCCTATATCACTTGCTCTGTCAGCGATTCTTTCCACCATATTCCTTCACATTCTATGCCTGCCCTGAAGTCCTTTATGTATATAAACCCACTTCGTCACACATATGTTCCTCAGTCTAGTCTTCACATAAAGCAGTAGAATTTTTCTGCCAATTGCCGGCCAGCCAATGTGCAATTTAGCCAAAATTGACCAGTCAGCCAATGTTGGCCGATGACATATTAGTCTGGTGAATTACCAGTCAGCCAATTTACTATTTCCTGTGTGTCTGGCTGGCCGATGACACTGTCCGGTCAATATTCACTGGGTGGCCAATTCTGTCATCTTAGCACTGGCCAGTTGGCCGATGGACTGTGCTCTGTGTGTGTCCAGCCAGCCAATGACACTGTCCACTCAATATTCACTGGTTGGCCAGTTTCTGTCCTCTTAGCACTGACTGGTTGGCCCATTCAATTTGGTAGATACACATCATATTGAATATACTTTCCATTGTTCAAACACAATGTATATTAGATTTCTGGTGTTACCACTGTGATTTCGGCATTCTTTCCAGGTTTCACACAGTCTCAGCAAAGTGTAGAGAATGATAGTATATCAGCCAATCTGGCGAAAATACTAGATATACTACATCAACATTACATACTATATGTTACAATTTATCCTGGACCACACCTTTTCCTTGACATATCGCTTACATACACATGGGTATAAGTCCCAACTTGGACATTTGTTTCTTTTCATCACTGACTACAATACCATGACTCACTGTCTGTTCCCATCGCATCTCATGTGCCTTATCTCACTTGCTCAGTCAGCGATTCCTTCCACCGTATTCCTTCACGTTCTATGCTTGCCCTGAATTCCCATACATATATAAACCCACGTCATCACACCTATGCTCCTCAGTCTAGTCTTACCATGTTTTACCTCCTCTGTACCATCGCCGGAATACATCATTGTTCCCACTCTCCGATACAGGCCCAAGGGTAGCCTTTAATACCTTTTTACTCGTCATCGACAACCCTTGATTGGAAAGTCTCCTTGTCATGACCGCTTACGCGGGAGTTACCACCATTCACTCGGTAGTCCTTGTCATCTGTCCTCAATTGTAGGCAGACTCCCTCGCCCACCGTTAACTCGGAAGTCCTTGGCTGCTGTTAGCTTGGTAGCAACCCTTGTTGCCAAACCTTGCTAGTAGGTAGGCTCCTTGTAGACGTCTTGCAATCATCAAGCTCCGTTGCCACCTTGTCCATGGTTAAGACTGCAGTCTTCACGGTTCTATGCCCGCCCATCCCCAGGTTGGCCGTAACAAAAGACTAGACTTCTCTTTACCCAGCTACTTTCATGTAAGCCACCACCATTCACCCCTACCACCCTTCGTTGAATCCCCTTTGTGGGGAATCCTTTTGTACCCCTCATGCACCACTGCCTCAAGCGGAGGACTCCTCTGATGCTTCTAACCAAGAAGCATCCACCCCTGTCACACAATCTAGCACTCCTTCGAGACCTTCTCCGGTCACTCCCATTGTCCCCACCATCCCATATGCTCCCCTGCTCACTGTCCACCAGCGCATTGCTTTACAGAATACCCCCCTTGCCCACGCCCCCATGTCCACCCCGAAATCTGTCGAACTTCACCTTGCTAGGCCCAAAGCCTATGACAGGGAACCCGCCAAAGCCATCTCATGGCTTACCTCCGCCCACTTGTATATGCTCATCAACAAAGAGATCTACGACACTGATCATAAGAAAATCAGCTTCCTCCTCTCCTATATGAGCGAAGGCCCTGCTAAACTATGGGCCAAGTTCAAATGCTGCGCAGCCCTTGAGACTGATGACTTCGGCACCCTCAAGGACTTTATCAAGGAGTTCAAAGCCGCCTTTGATCGAGGCAACACTGAGCAGACCACTCTCTCTTGGCTTGCCACCACCTGCATCGAGAAGATGACTCAACTCGATGACTACATCACAAAGTTCCTTCTCCACATCGGGAAGGCTGGTTTCACCTATCCCCCACTTGCCGCCGATACCACCACCCACCGTACCTTAATCCAATTCTTCTGGGTCGGGATTCCAGTTGCTCTTATGGGTAGGATCAACTCCATGGATACTGTACCATCCACCATTGAGAAATGGATCATGCAGTCCTCCCACTTCAAGGCACAGTGGGACAAGGGAGACGCTGTTGCCAAACAACATCGTGGAATCTCGTCTATCCAGACCCACCAATACTTGAAACCCACTTCTAGACCTCCCTGCGACCCCGATGCCATGGACGTTGACGTCATTCATATCCCCAAGTTAACTCCTCAGGAATGAGAACATTGCTGAAAGGAGAACCTTTGCTTCCATTGCTGAAAGAAGGGACACAGATCCCTTTCTTGCCCCACCTTCCCTTTGACCCCTATGCCACAAGTCAAGAAAGTGACTAAGGCTGAGATCCCTGAGATCCCCGAGGATCTTCCAAGGCTCCAAGAGATAGAAGACAACAACAACAATGAACAGCCAAGGAAGACCATTGTAGGAAGGATCTCTATGCAGGGTTTTTGAAACGGGAAGTCACCATGACGCATGATTTCCCTTCTGCGTTGAGTGCCAATGTACTTGTAAATGCTAAAGACAAGCAATCGATGAGAATTCCAATTCAACTCATTGACCCCTCGCACACAATGAAAGCTGTCGATACCTTTGCCATTGTAGACAGTGGTGCAGACGTCAACTGCATCGACTGGGGCTTTGTCTGCAAACATTGCCTACCCACCACTTGCTTAACAATGCCAATTCCCCTTCGCAACGCAGATGCTTCCATCAATCAAGGAGGGTCTGTACGCTTCACTTGCATGCTGTTTTCCAACATCAGAGGGATAGCCCAACGTTCCGAGTTCTACGTCATGAACTGCGGAAACTCCAACGTCCTTTTTGGTATGCTGTGGCTAACCAAGACAAACCCAGTCATCAACTGGACCACCCATACCCTCGATGTCCCTGAATCCAAGGACGAATCGAAGGCTCTATATGAGACCTTCTCCTCCGACACCAAGCACCATTATGATCACCTTAATCGTAGTGCTCCTCAACCTCCCTGTCACCATATGATCCATGAGGTCTATGATGGATGCCTCTGGGACTATTGGACCAGAACC
>JBBPTO010001104.1:0-18593 GCA_038094155.1 Pulveroboletus cf. aberrans | reverse complement strand
GCGGCACGATGCCCTTGCCAGGGTCGAAACATGCGCCCGGTAAGCAAAGTGAAACGAACGGCAGATTGCTGACGGTCGGGATGCGTTCCATGTCCAGGTTGATGACGCCACGGTCCAAGTATTTATTTTCTGCCGTTCATTTTTTTCGTCTGCGGACGCTGACGGGACGGTTGAAGGCGTGCGGGAGGGGCGACTGCGTCGGCAGTTGCAACGATGCCTCGTGTGTGTGTCTGGCTAGCTCTTATGAAGTCGCAATTTTTTTTTCTCGTTCGTTTCAATCCAGGGCGCCGTTTGCACAGCACCGCGTGTTTCCAACGAGGGCCCGAGAAGCGGGTCGTCTCGTCGACACCGGCAACGCACCCCTTGTTGGAAGATCAAGCAAGGACGAAAATCTGGACGAGCAATTTATCGATCGCGTCCGCTCCCGTCGACGAGGCATCCGGTCATATCGGGGTCGGCGAGACGCATCCAGTTCGGAGACGTTTTTTTTTTCACCTTGACGTTGTCCTTTATTTTCTCAATTGGTTAAATGCAGTCGCTGTACCGATGCGGTGTGGACGACACGTGTGGGCGGGACGTGTCGGGAGGCGGTTTTCATTTTAGCATCGCTTTACGATCTTCAAGTTCGCAGCCGACGGCAGTCGGTCGTGCCCTCTGAGAGAACTATGGAAAATGATTTACAATTTACAGAATAAATCACACATGTATACATCATGATGAACCTTGAACGTGTGCTCTATAGTCCACATAAACGAACGAAGCGGTCCGACACCATCCACTTTTCAGAAACCGACGAATAAAAAGAATGACGCGAAATGACGAATGTGCGAATTAAAATAAAATAAAATAAAACATGCCCTCAACGCGAACGCCACGGTGCCCACACCCTAGACTTGGTCAAACAGTCCTCCTCGACGAACGAAGTGGTCCCAGAATACACTTTGGCCGACCGTCGTCCCCCGGTGAACCACCCAAAACACCCCGAAGGCGCTACGTCAAACGGTTGCAACGAACGGGTCTGGATCGTTCCTTGCAGCTTGGCAATCGCCACATGCGCGTCGGGGCTCTCGGGTGATGGCAATGCGCGGACGATACCTTGTAGCTGTCGGCTCTGCCCGCGGTCTAACCCGTTCCACCACGCGCGTGCCACCTCGTCCGACACCGCGTCCCGGACGACGATCATCAATGGCCGCGTGTCCCCGCCGTATGACTCGTAAAACGCACTCGCGTGCTGCCGCGAAATGCCCACGTCGGCGCGTACCGACGTGCAAAAGATGAGTAGGTCCGCTCCGCGCGGGCAGACTTGCTTCCTGAACCGCGCCCCAGAATGCAGTTGGCGATCGCGTATGCGATGCACGCGGAGCGGACTGCCCCCGACGTCCATCAAGCGCGCGCCCTCGAACGGCGGTACGTCCTTGCCAGTGACTGGGCCCATCGCATCAACCGGGCGTTCTGGGACCTCGTACAACGCCACATCGGGCGGTGGCTGCCCGTCGCGCTTCGCGGGCCGAATCATGGCCCGCACGTCTGCCAACGCGGCCTGAACCCATCCCTCCTGCTCGGTTCCCCATCGATCGTTCGAACACGTGTTCTTGATCAAGTCCGCAACGGCTCGCCGGGAGACTTGACAACGTTGTTTGAGCACGGGCGAGTTGACCTTGTCGACGTCGAGCGTCGTCACGCACGCGTGCCCGTCGAAATGCATCTTGAGCGTCGCGAACTCGGATTCGTTGGCGCCCCACCAGTCCGCCATCTCCGGTTCGTAGTTCTCCAGGCCGGTCACGACGGCAACGATCGGCACCTTCTTGCGACAGACGGCCGAGTAAAAGAGGTTGTAGTTGCTGAGCAACGTCTTGCGAAGACGCGCCGCTCTGACGCAATATACGAGCAGATGGACACCGTCAGCTTGGGTCAGATCGCGCAGGAGACGTCGGAGGTTCTCTTCTGCGATCTCCGCGGGGACGCTTCCATACGTCCCTTCGTCCAACCCTGCCGTGTCCCATATCGCGTACGGCGTGTCGTCGACGTCCACTTCATACTTTTTGTGCTGGAACGTGCACCCCTTTGCGCTACTCGACGTGACGGCGATTGATCGACCAGCGATCAGATTAATGAGAGAGCTTTTCCCGACGCCACTCTCGCCGAAGACGACGATGTTCTTTAGGGCGCTTCCAGCGGGAATCTGTGAGATGAGAACGAGTACGTTTTCACAAAGCGAAGAGAGACAGATGAACGGTCACGCACGGTTGCAGTTCGCGGGACACGCGTGCGTCCTGACACGGACATATCTTTTTCGGGCGCTCGAAAAAGGCGACGGTGTGTGGCGAGTCGATAGTCGATGTTGATCTGGGCCCTTTTTTCATTCGATGGGAACGTTCAGGGCCACGGTTCCCTCTTCTTTTTGTACGCTAAATTACGCGGACACACGTCATACATGTGGGGCACTGTGGGCCAACGAAACACCGACGGCGTCGACCGTGTGATGACGATGTTGATGGCATGCAAAGGGTCTGTGGTCAAAAACTGCTTTGTTCGGAACGACGCGTGCGGTGGCTTTGCGGATCTTGAGAGGACTTCTGCTCGACGTTTACCTTCTCCCGTTCCGCGCCATTTCATTAAACGGCCCCCCAAAGATTCGGCTGGAGACGGTGTGGTGCTGTGTGCGCACCCTAGTCCCCACCAGCCACGGAACGCCTCATGTGGGTTGTTGATGAGTTGAGGGGAATGAGAACGAGATGAATGAATGAATAGAAAGGGCAGTCGGATGCCACGTTGAGGCAGAGAATCCCTGCCCGCCGCGGCCCGTTGGACATGCCTCGCGCACGGCGAATACGCTCGCCGGATTCACCCATGGACGTGAGGTGCCCGAACCGGTTTTTCGGAGAGCCAGAGACGCGTGCACTCGAACGGTCCGCTCTGGCCGTACGCGACGCGGTTTAGGCTTGGAAATGGAATCGACTTGAACGTGCGCGTTTTCCGTGCGAACGAGTGCCGAGGCTACGCCATACCTGGTTCGAGCACTCCCATGTCCGTGTGAGGCGTCCATCATTTCGGCGAGCTGATATAGCTTGAAAGGCTGTGTGCGACGCTCGTCGTTTTTACGTTTTCGGGGGGTCGCGAACTTTGGAGCTCCGTCGGACATGAGTGGGTTCGATATAGTGTGTGTGAGGTCGCTTCAAGAGGGGGCCAGTAGTCGAGGGGACGATCAATTTGTATGTAGAATAGAAGATCTTCGTTTCGTCAAAGTGCACTTCGGACAGTCGCCACCCATCATTCATGTACCACGTCGGAAGAACACTCGTTTGATGTATGAACGCGCATGGAATTCCCAGTGGCTAAAACATGCTTCCCAGCGCCATTATCATTAAAGTAGTACGGGAATAGTACGGGGAATACGATAGATAAACTAGTTAGCGCCGGGCTACACTAACATTAAACGAGTGTTCCTGTGACTTTGAGTTGGGCGCAAGGAAAATACGTGACGAAGAACCAGTCGTTTTTTTGCGTCCCGGAGGATGAGGTAGCGTGCTTGAAGTCATGCGCAACGGACAGACCATTGGAGGGGGGACTGACGTCATTTGGGACACAGGGCTCGCCATGAACTGCGCGTGCCTACCGTGCCAAGACAACCCTGCTGGGAGTCGCAAGCTAAACAGCCTCTGCAGTCTTTTCATTCCCGTCGACATCGCCATAGTATGAGCCTGGGCGACTGAGTCGCGAGTACTCTTTGGCCCGTACAGAGACCGATGATGCGAACGACGGAGAGATCCATTCTGCAAGCTCTTGTCGTGGCGAGGGCTGTGGTGACACGCGTTGTGGGAGCGAAAATGCTGTTGGACGTGGACTTCCCGGTCGTGATCCGATGGTCGTGTCGACTTGAGACAAGAACAAGCGTGGAATGGCGTCCGCGTGGCTCGACAGAGGCGGTGCGAGTCGCGAGGGGATGACGTCGGGATGAGGTGATGTGTGCGAGGTCGCAACGAGGCTGAAACCGGTACGTGCTGCAGGCTCTTTCTCGCGGCTCCGGATGGTGGCCGATAAATCAGCCCTGAGATGCTGCGAGGACGGCTTGCGACTCTGGTGACGACTGACGAGGCGACTTGTGGTGCCCGGCACCGCCAAGAATGCATGACTATCGGCGGCAACGGCAGGGGACCCATTGACGATGGCGGAGAGAGCTGCGTCGACTTCCTTGAGAAATGTTGCGACCTCTTGGTCGCCCAAGTTAGCAGTATCGAGGCAGATCTGAGCTTCGTCATACTCCAGAGCTTCCCTACGGATGCTTGGAGCACGAGTGCTCGGGGCTAATCCCTGCCTGCTTGCGGGTGCCTGCGTGGAGGGGTATAGCAGGTCACCGCTTCTTTTGACGAGCCTGGGGGAGATAGACGGGACGATGGAATACATCGAGGGGTTAGGCTCGAACTTCTCATACTCGTGCTGTCTGGGCAGGTCGAGAGAGGCGTTGCGAAGCTTGACCGGCACGTGGACGGGTGGGACTGAACCGTTCCTGTATTTCTTTACTTGGCCTCTTGGGCCAACACAACTTGTGTCGATCGTCGGGCGCTCCTTCCGCTGTTTGAGATTGCATCCAGGCGCGGATATCAAGGCGTCCTCGGAAACCGCTGACTGGGTTGGGGTGGTTGCTGCGGTGCTCGGTGACTCCGCAATTGATGTCTGTGAGAAAGGTGATAAACCAGGGGTGGTGGTCGTGCACGTCGTTGGCCCCGGACTCATCAAGACACCCGAGTGCGAAAAAGGAGAAAGTCCATCATCTCCCGGAAATTTTGACTGGGCCGAAGTAACGCCGTTGACCTGAGTAACCGACCCTGTGTCTACATGAACGCTGGGACGTCTGACCGTAGTGTCTGATTCACATGCAGAAGAGGCCAGTGGTGAGTTGCCCCGCGAAGGGTTGGCAAGCGTGATGTTGATCTGCGGGATAATGCCGTATTCTAAGCCTTCCGAAGTGGCGGAGAGAAATGTGGGTTCGGTCGTTTCCTGCGGAACAGACAACCATGGCTCTGTGCCTTCGAAAGCAATATCCTCAGGGGGTTCAGAAATAACCGGAGTGTAAGTGCCGATTTCCGCGGATCCATGAGGCGCGAGTCCAGACAGTTTGTCTTTACCAATCAGGGAAGGCTCTGCCGTCACGGTGTTGTCAGACAGAATACCTGGGGAAGGGACGTACTTGGGATGCACGATGGCATCCACATGCGGGTCCATGTCAGGGGAGACACGATCGACCCCGGACTTTTGGGGCGAATAAGCGAAAGGGGATTGAGATAATTGAGTCATCGTCTGCAGATAGTGTGGGGTAAGGGCCTTGGGGGTCATCAGCGGTGGCTGCGGAAGGGAACTAGGCAGGAAAAGTACGGGAGAAAGCGAGGGAGGTGATGGAGCCTTCGGACGCGGAGGTGGTGACATCGGTACTTCGGAGTCCGATTCGGTCAAGGATTGCTTTTCTGGGGCGGCCTCGGGGAAAAGAGACCGCAGGGATGACGCACAGGACTTCTCTCTGTTGAAGATGTCCCCACGCCGTCTCAGATTGTCATCCGTGACGGAAGTGTCATCGATCAAGAACTCGACGGATCCCATCGCAGCAGCGTGTGCGTCAGTTTTCGTGGGATCGTACAATGGAAGTCGAATAACTGGTATGACGTAAAATGTTAGTAGGGTCCTAAATGACTGAAATGAACCTTGCCTCCAACGCTGCTTCGCGTGTCAAGCAGTTCGACAAGGCGCTGCAGACGCGTCGTGCGGACGGTTTTGTAAGTCCCAGCATAGCAAAAGAATTTTCTTTTCTTAGCCAAGACGTGTATTTCGCACAGCGAAACAGGCGTGACAGTGCTGAGCGGTGAGGGTGAGGGATGAACATGGTAGGGAGTGAAAGAGACTTGCAAGGAAAATGGCTCGCGCCATGCATGGGTGCCTGTGTCCAAGGTGCTCTCGAGAGACTCTTGTACGTTGCCGTCAACGGTTATGCGTATGCGGAGTTCCTGATACTTTGAGATCTCGGTGGCTCGGATGTCTGAGCCGGGAGCCATTAGCAAGCAAGCAAACGAAGTAGGATGGAACATACGCGAAAACTCCAAGGTGGAGCTGATGGCACTGGACATGTCTTGAGGGATGAAAACTAATCGATAGTGACTGTCGACATATACTGGCTTGCGGTCGCAAGCGAAAGGGGCTATGGGCAAATGGATGCGGACGACTTTTAAGGGCAAGCGAATAGAGAGGAGAATATCAAATCTGACACAGGATGGCGTGTCGACCGCGTGGTAGGATTTGAAGAAAGGAATTGAGGCACCGTATACTGGATGGGATGGGACTGGAAAATGGTGGGATTGGAGGGAACGTATATATGGATGCGGAAGTAAGTGGGTCATTGAAACGTCTCTGGGAGGACGTTTGGGGAACGTACCAACGGGAAAGCAAACAGAGGGACTCGGAGGGTCACAGAAGAAGAAGGGGGGGTAAGAAATTAAAATGAGACCAAAAGAGGTGAGTGGGTGACAGGATGGGTAGCCCGAAGTGTGATTGCATGATCAGGACAAGGAGATGTCTCGTACGGACCGTGGACGGTCTTGTGGACCGGCACGAGTCAGGGACTGGTCGGCTACGGACACGTTGCGAATTCTAAAACGATTTGCGATCCGGGTGGAGTGTTGGTTTAGAGGACGTTCCATTCTGGTGAAGAGGACAATGACAGCACCCTGATCGCAAAGGTATGTGGTCTTCTGAACGTCAAATTGGGACGCTGTTGAGTTGAGTGAGTGATTGACGACGGCTCCGACTCTGGCTACACATTGTCCGGGCGTGGAGTCGCTATGAATCGGGTTAGTTCGGTAGCATTTACCCACAGCGCTCTTTCACCGTCTCCCATCATGGCGTCCGCGCTCGTTCCGCAGGCGACGTCCTCGGGCGACCTGACTGACCTCCTCCCCGCCCCCTCCGCCGTACAGATCCATCCCTCCGACGACACCATCCTCGCCGTCCTCAGCGCACGTCTCCGCGCAGACCTTCCCTACACCAGACTCGGTAGCACCGCCCTCGTCGTCGTCAACCCTTGCAAAACCCTCGCAAACGTCAACGATGCCAGCGCAAAGGAGTACGAGGACCGCTGCTACAAGGACACCAAGCTGGGCTTGGCAGACTCGCGCCGTCCACCCCAGCCCCACCTGTACGAGCAGGCTGCAAAGATTTACCTTCTCATGCGGAGGCAACTCGAATCCCAGGCCGTCGTCGCTCGGTAAGCATCCTCATTTCGTCTCCGTTTTTTTCTCTGACCCCACTTCCCCAGTGGCATCTCCGGCTCGGGAAAGACGGCCAGCACCCGTCTCCTCCTAGATCAAATTCTCCGCCTCTCCGCCCACTCCAAGCGTGAGGGAAAGATCGTTGACCAAATAAAGGCCTTCTCCCTCCTTCTCGATGCCTTTGGCAATGCAAAGACTCCTACGAACCCCAACGCCTCACGACATACACGCTATACCGAACTCCACTTCAACGATCGTGGTCGTATTAGCGCTGCCAAAATCCTTGCCTTTGGTCTAGACAAGTCTCGTCTCCTCCGCCTCTCACACGAAGAGCGCTCCTACCATGTCTTCTACCAGCTTTTGGCAGGTGCCAACCCCATAGAGCGGGAATATCTCGGTCTCGAGGGCCCCTCCGATTATGCCCTTCTCGCATCATCCGGTTGCTACCGTCTCCCCGCAGGTCCGTTCAGTGATGATGGCATCGCCATGGATGATCTACGCGACGCCTTCAAAGCCCTTGGTTTCAAGTCCAAGCATGTATCCTCCATCTTCAGCGTCTTGAGCGCCATTCTCTTCCTCAGCAACATTGACTTTGGAGAGGCAGATGCCCAGGACGTCTCCGCCTACGTCATCAACGTCCCCGTCCTTCAGCAAGCTGCAAAACTTCTCGGAGTCTCCGCAGACGAGCTCTCCGAGTCCTTGACCTACAAGACCTCATACGTCCGCAAGGAGCTCTTCACCGTGCTGCTCAATGTCAAGCAGAGTACAGCCCAGAGAGACCAGCTCGTCCAGGATCTTTACGCTATCCTCTTTGCCTTCGTCGTCGAGACTGCCAATTACAAGCTCGCACCTCTCTCCCAGACTCCCTCGTGTTCCGCCACGCAGATCGTGCTTCTTGACCAGGCCGGTTTTCAAACTCGCGGTACACCAGCTATTGGAGCAGCCACGCCTCTTATCACCGCTCACATGAGCGGCTTCAACGAGTTCTGCTTCAACATCACTGATGAGTTGGTGGAGTCACATGTACTTCGCAGCATCTTCGACGACAATACCGGCCTCAATGCCCGAATGGCCGCTGATGGCATTCCGTTGCCAGCCGTCGTTACGATGGACAACTCTGCATGCGTTGAGCTTCTTCGTGGAGCATCTGTCAGCGATCGTACTTCTAAGAGACCAGGCGGTCTTCTCGGCGTGCTCGACAAGGCCGCCACGTCTTTCAAGGGTGGCAAGGGCGATGGTCAGCGCGGCGACGAGCTATTGCAGGACTTGACGTCCAAGTTTGCCGTGCATTCATCATTCGTCGTCCCTTCCCCTGAGGAAAGGCACGCGTTCGGCATCAATCACTATGCTGGTTCGTGTTCGTACGATGTCTCCAACTTTGTCGAGAAGGATGCCGATCTCCTTGACCCTTCCTTTGTCACCCTGTTACGCGGTTCGTCGGACTCACTCGTTGCCAAACTCATGTCTGGCCCCAGCTTATCTGCAGAGAAACATCAGAGCGACGAAGGCACCATCGTTCAGGCCCAGGTCTCATCTCGCCCTCTCCGCAATGTCACACCCCTAGCCGGCATGTCGCCCGAGAACCCCCGTCTAAATCCTAGCAAAATCTATCCAGTCACCACGCAGTTGAACCAGGCGTTATCGGATATCCTGTCCAACATCGAGAACGTTCGACTCTGGACTTTGAATTGCATACGCCCCAATGATAATGGGTTTTCAAATTCTCTCGACAAGCGCCTTGTCAAATCCCAAATCCGTGCCCTAAACCTCCCAGATATGATCTCCAGAAGATCTGTCGAGTTTACAGCCGAATTTGATCAAGCGGAGTTTTGCGAGAGGTATCGGCCAACTATGCGTGGTTCCGATGCGGAGCGTATTCGTCAGTGCGTTCAATCGAATGGGTGGGTGGATGGCATAGACTTTGCGCTCGGACAGCAAAAGATATGGTTGTCATATTCTGCGTGGAAAATGGTGGAAGACGTCCTGCGTTCCGCGGAAAGGGAACAGAAGAAGCTCGTCCGCGAGGGGTCGGAGGAAGACGACAGCGTCATACCGGACGATACGACCGAGTACCTTCAAACTCCTGCGGAGGATAGGCAACATCGATTCTTCGATGAACGAGCGGCTACTCCGTACCAAGACCCACCCCGGACGCCGAGCGTTTACGAAGGCTATGGCTCGGGTCGTGGCTCGGGTCCAGTGGCTTCTCCCAGCTACCCCTATCCTGAGGACGCCGCGTGGGATAAGAAAGTAGAAGGGTATGATCCATCGCCTCCTTTACTTCCCAAAGGGGCGAACTTGACTGCTGCCAATGCCCCCGATGCCTTCGAAGAAAACCTCCCTACCACCAGGGTTCGACGATACTGGCTTTACCTTGTCCGATTGTGCACACTCCTCATACCCGACTTCGTTTTGACATACATCGGTCGCATGAAAAGGCCCGACGTTCGTCTCGCATGGCGAGAGAAGGTCACCATTTTCTTCCTGATCCTCTTGGGCAATGGCATCGTCCTCTTCTACATCATCGCTTTTGGCATGCTTCTCTGCCCCGAATTCAACTATGCGTGGAATTATAACGAGGTCGCGCAGCACGACACGACGTCCGATTACTGGGTATCTATTCACGGCAAGGTTTACGATGTCACCAATTTCGTCAAGGGCGATCACAGTGATATCACTGGAGAGCCGAGTAACGACGCGGCCACGTTGGGAGCATTAGCGGGCACGGACTTGTCCTACTATTTCCCCCCACCCTTGTACCAGGCGTGTGCTGGCCTCGTCAGCGACCAGACGATGAAGATCACCATCAAGAACACGTCGGAGTTCGTGTACTCGCAAGCTTCTCATGCGTCGGGTGCAAACGCGCAGACCACTCCGACGGCTCTCGACAACGAGAACTGGTACACGGCGACGTACCTGCCAGCCATCTCCCAGTTCTACAAGGGCACGTTAGTTTGGGAGAAAAGTGATATCTACGGTCAGGCGAACGACACGAACATTCAGCGGTAGGCGCTATCCAGTTTGTGGCGCATTTGCTTTTCTCTGACTCTGCTCGCGCAGCATCTGGGGCATATACAACAGCGCCGTCTACGACTTGACCGACTACGTGTATACAATGACGACCGTCGAGGAAAACGTCGCCAAGTACAACTTTTTGCCGTCCACCCTCGTTTCGGTGTTCCAGCAGCAAGCAGGCACGGACATCACGTCGTCGCTCAACAAGGCGTTGAATGCTATGGACTCGACAAACAGGACTGCGAGCATGGATTGTTTGAACAACGCCTTTTATTGGGGTGAGACCGATTTCCGGTACACTCCCAGGTGTCAGGTCCAGAATTACATGCTGTTGGCATTCTCGGGCATCATCATGGCATCCATGCTGCTGAAATGTGAGTGGCGGTGCGTGACTGCGCAGGGCTTTCGAGTCTGACGTCTCTCGCAGTCTTGGCCGCATTGCAACTCGGGACGAAACGTTTCCCTGAACGTCTGGACAAGTTTGTGCTCTGCCAAGTTCCCTGCTACACCGAAGGCGAGGAATCGTTGCGCAGTACCATCGACTCGCTCGCGGCGTTGGACTATGACGACAAGCGGAAGCTGATCTTCATCATCTGCGACGGCAACATCATCGGTAGCGGCAACGAACACGCGACGCCCGACATCGTGTTGGACATCTTTGGCGTCGATCCTGCGGCGAGGAATGCGGAGCCGCTCATGTTCAAGTCGATTGGACAGGGATCTCAGAAGCTCAACTATGGCAAGGTGTACTCGGGCTTGTACGAGTTTGAAGGACACGTCGTCCCGTGAGTCCCGTTTGGCTCTGACATTGCGGATACTTGATCGTTCCTTATTTTAAAGGTACCTGGTCGTGGTCAAGGTTGGCAAACCGACGGAGCGGTCCAAGCCGGGAAACAGAGGGAAGCGTGACAGTCAGATTCTGCTCATGCAATACTTGAACCGCGTGCACTTTGATGCGCCCATGTCGCCGCTGGAATTGGAGATATACCACCAAATGCGCAACGTCATCGGAATTGACCCCACGTTTTACGAGTACATCTTTACCGTGGATGCCGATACTGTAAGTGCGATTTTTTGACCAAGATCGTCTGCTGACGCGCGTTGGCTGCAGCTCGTCACACCTCAATCGCTGAACCGTCTCGTTGCCTCTTCCATCGACGACTCCAACATCATCGGTATATGCGGTGAGACCAAGTTGCAGAACGAGGAAAAGTCTTGGTGGACGATGATTCAGGTACGAGTCTACATCTCCCATCCTCCGTCCGTCTGACGTCTCCTAGGTCTACGAGTATTACATCTCCCACCACCTCGCCAAGGCTTTCGAGAGTCTTTTCGGTTCCGTAACCTGTCTCCCCGGATGTTTCACGCTCTACCGCATCCGCACCGCCGACAAGGGCCGTCCGATCTTCATCTCGAACCGCGTTATCGACGATTATGCCGAGCCCAACGTGGACACGCTGCACAAGAAGAATCTGTTCTCGCTTGGCGAAGATCGGTTCTTGACGACGCTCCTGTTGAAACATTTCCCGACGTACAAGACGAAATTCCAGCCGGACGCGGTCGCGCGGACAATGGCGCCCGTGTCGTGGCGGGTGTTGTTCTCACAGCGGCGTCGGTGGATCAATTCGACAATTCATAATCTATGCGAGCTGGCCACTTTACCGGATCTGTGTGGCATGTGTTGTTTCTCGATGCGGTTCTTTGTGTACATGGATTTGATCAGTACGCTGGTGTGTACCGTTGGCTATGTCGTTTTTGATCGCGT
Source organism: Pulveroboletus cf. aberrans (assembly GCA_038094155.1). Taxonomy (NCBI): domain Eukaryota; kingdom Fungi; phylum Basidiomycota; class Agaricomycetes; order Boletales; family Boletaceae; genus Pulveroboletus; species Pulveroboletus cf. aberrans. The sequence goes on along the minus strand of JBBPTO010001104.1, from coordinate 6,560 downwards.
CTGATTTCGATGATAGATTTTGCCTGCCACCCTCGTTTATGTGAGTTTCAGGGTTCGTTGATACGTGGTCGTGCTGACTTTCCGGGACGTATAGTTGGTCTGGCTAATCATCGCTGTGGCGACTGGGTCGTCACCGCTACCGATCATTTCTATCGTTTTCATCGGAGTGACGTATGGCTTGCAGGTATATTGTCTTCGGCGTTTAGTTGGGGGCAAGTTGAAGGGCTAACCACGGTGTCTTAGGCTCTCATCTTCATTATCAAACGAGAGTTCATGCTCGTTGGTTGGATGGTTGTGTACTTGCTTTCGTGCGTGGCATTCTTTACGATCCGAACTGTTATCTGACGCCCGCATTCAGATACCCGATTTACAGTTTCGTCTTGCCACTCTACTCTTTCTGGCGCATGGACGAGTTCGGTTGGGGTAACACTCGTGTCGTGCTAGATGACGGAAAGAATAAAAAGGTCATCACCGACGGGAACGAGATGAAGTTCAACGAATCGATGATCCCGTACAAGAAGTGGAATGGTGAGTAGCGTTTGTGGACTTGAGTGGGGAGCTTCTGACGAAGCGGTGCAGAGTACGAAGTCGAGGCCTATGGGGATGGCCTATCCAGCAATTCGTTAAGCGCGGAGCAAAACCCCATGAACTCAAAATACCTCGCCGCACCCGTGCCTCGTCGACCCAACTCTCAACGTCCTTCCGTATATGAATACCAGTCCGAGGCGGGCGATTATTACCGTGACACCAACCTCGTGCAGGAGAACCCTCGCCCGCCCAATTCGCCCCCGAGTTCTCGCGCCGTGTCCGACTACAACCGAGCGTCGGGGAATCTTCGGCAGTCGACCTTCCCCGTGGCCAATCCGTCGCAAGAGCGCCTGACGATGGGCACGCCTGTGGGTCAGTTTGGGACCGTAGGAGGTGCGTTTGGGAGGACGCCTCCGCCGCCGGACCCGCGGATGACTATGAACTCGGGGATGATGCACCGATCGATGTCGCCCGCGTTGAGCATGAGCGGTGCGCCGCAGCTCCCGCCGTTTGGAGGTGTGCGACCGACCTCGACGTTTTCGTTGGCGACGACGGTGTTTGCAGGGCCGAGCAACAACCCGAATCCGTCGGACGAGGAATTGTACGGGGCGCTGAGGACGTATCTGAGTACGCAGGACTTGATGACGGTGACCAAGAAGTGAGTGTGCGCGCGTTGGTTTCGGTGATGACATGGCTGACCGGACCGTTCGGCAGAACCGCTCGTGAGGCGATGGCGGCTCGGTATCCGAGGGCGGATCTGATACCTCGCAAAGACTTTTTGAACCAATCCATCGATGACATTCTTTCGCATTCGTAAACAATAGACGCTGACGCTTTTCGCACTGACTTGTTCACTCGCTTTTTTGATCTCGAGACGTTTTCAGCACCTCGAGCATCACGTCAAATTCCCGGACGCACTCTCATTTCTTGGAATGGTTTCCTTCTCTCACACTATGGACTCGCATGTGCTGCGTTATATATCTAGTCGCCTTTTTATTGTTTGCCCTGCATATCCATCTGCTCTCCGTACGCACATGCTCAGGACGCTCTTCTCATCGTAGTTGGACATTTTAATGGCGCCGCTTTGCGATTCATTGACAGTAGCTAGGCAAGCGTGCTCGAGTATAAATTTAAAAGTTTCCAGGCGATACTTTGGTGGGCAGATGTCATGGCAAGACATGCCAACTCATGATGTGACTGAGTGGCTGGTGCAAAACTGAAACCCTCGCATCAGCAACTACTGGTTTTCACCACAGGGTTCATGGTGTTCATAGTGCTTATAGCATTTTCATGGTTAACTCATAGTTCTCATAGTGATCATAGTGTCTCCACAGTGTCCCACAGTATCTCATAGTAACATTGTCAAATTAGTCTCATTTATTCAATTGACTATGGTTTTTAGATAGTTGTCCAATACTTCATGGCCCTCATAGTGTTTTCATAGTGTTTCATAGTGACAATATCAAAGTATACCAAAAGGGTAGTTACTAAGTAATGTGAAAGTGTAAAAAGTGTGCAAAGGTACTGCAAAAGTATGGCAAAAGTGTATCAGAAATGTGGCAAAAAATGTATCAAAGGCATAGTAAAAGTATACTTAAATGTAGTTAAGAAGTGTATCAAAAGTATGACAAAAGTGTGATTAAAAAGATGTACATGCCAAAAGGGTGGTTACAAAGTGTATTCAAAGTATATCAAAAAGCATTCAAAAGTATAGCAAAAGTGTTATCAAAAGTGTAGTAAAAGTATATCAAAAAAGCGTACAAAAGTTAAAAAGTGTAGTATAATTGTCCCCAAAAAGTGTAGTGAAAGTGTAGTGAAAGTGTAGCTTAAAAGCCTATTCAGCACACTTGCAACTTTGGGAGTTGTAAGGTTTGTGATTGTTTGAACACTCAGCCAAGTGCTGGCTGTCAAGTCAATGTTTGAATGTCCCTTGTCACCTGATTGACCAATTGAGTAGTGTAACTTAGATACACTATTAAGCATGATTAATGCTTACAGTGGCTCAAAAAAGTGTCCCAATGTCAGTGCATTTTGGAAAGATTGATTAATTGCTGGAGATGGAAAATAAACAAGGCCAAACACTTGCAGGATGGAAGATAGTACATAATCTGGAAATTCTAACTCTGCTTAGATCATGTGATTTGGTTGTTATGCCACTGAGATATAGCTATTTCAAAATGACATGTTATTGAAACACTTATTTGAGCATCATTGCAATGCTAGGCTTTCAGGATTTAGTGTGTCCACCTTTGGCCCTAACCACTGCCTCTAACCTCCTAGGCATGGTTTCTATCAATCTTTGACACTCCTCAACCTCAATCTTTCCCCACTCCACTGAAATTCTCTCTCAAAGTTTCCACACTCCTCTTGATGGTCTTGAATAGCTATTGAGCTTTTTTTTTCAAGATTTGCCAGAGATGCTCAATAGGGCTAATATCTGAAGACTGTGCTGTCCAGTCCAGAAGCTTGATTCCATGAAAGTCAAGCCAGTTCTGGGCTCTTTTGGAGGAGTGTTTCGGGTCATTATCCTGTTGAAAAATAATGTTCTCCTCAGAAATCCCAGAGTTTTCCATGCTTGGAAGCAGATTATCCTTCAAAATGGAAACATACTACTTAGCATTCATCTTACCCTCCACCTCTTTCAGAATTGCAACAGCATTCCATCCCATACATCCCTGAATCATCAAAGAATCTCCTTCAAACTTTATTGTCCTTTGAGCCTCTCTGTCCTGCAAAGGCTCTTCTGCCACTTTCCACACATACTTTCTTCCATCTGACCAAATGACTCTAGTCCAGTCCTTCACAATCCAGTTTTGATACTTCAAAGCAAAGGCTGGCCTCTGTTTTCTATGTTTGACAGATAAGAAAGGCTTTTGCTTCTTGACTACAGCCTTTAGAGAAGCAGACTTGAGCACATTGTGAACAGTTTGAGAACAGATATCATAAGAAAGGGCAGAATTGATAAGATGAACAGCTTGAACAGCATTTTCACCCTTCCCAGCAGTAATGCTAGAAAAAATTCTTCTTCTATCAGTGGAAGAAGGCTTGAAAGAATGTTCTATTTTGGTGTTTTCTTTTTCTGGGAGACAATCCTGAGTGACTTTGCCCACAGTGGACTTTCCTAGACCAGTTTGAGAGGAGATCTGATGGATAGGAAGGCCAGATTCAGAGATAGAGAGGATATTGGCTTTTATAGAGGCAGGAATGGGTTTCATGATGATGTTGAATTAGCTGAGTGGGCTACACCCCATTTATATATCTCAGAATTATGTAATTTACATAAGTATCCAGAGTCTATGCATATAATCCATTAGAACCTGTCAAATTCTCATGTTATTTACTAAATAATGAATGACAACATGATGCTCAAATAAGTGTCCCAATGACATGTTATGTTGAAATAACTATATCTCAGTGGCATAACAACCAAATCACATGATCCAAGTGGGGTTAGAATGCCCATAGTATGTAGTATCTTCCATCCTGCAAGTTTTTGGCCTTGTTTGTTTTCCATTAATTAAAATTTTCAAAATGCACTAACATTGGGACACTTTTTTGAGCCACTGTAATGCTTGACCTCTGTGAATGTCAAATGCTCAGTGGGATATTATGAGAAGTGTGAGATTACAGGGAAGATATGGATGATACTACAAGGTGGGAGATGCTGACTGGGAAGGAAGGTATGAATGAAAGCCTCAGAGCTTTCTGGCCTGTGGCACAGTCAGGCAGACAAGCTGTGAGGGCTGGAATGGGCACTGAGCAGCTGGCAGAGTGAGGTAGCTTGAGTGGAGTGACATGGACAAAATGACTTAGTTTTGGGAGTTATTGCTGTGAGTGTCATATCCATCCTGAACACACCTCCTTGCTCCTCTGCATACATCTCCAATTCTGTTCTCATCATCTCTGGTTGACTCTGATCAGACCTTATGAACATCACTCAAGGACCAACTCAGACATCCAACATCAGACATTGTGTTCCTGTTGGACCCCCTCCTATTGGTTCAGATCTCAACACAGGTTCCTTCCTTCAACATTCTCTATTCCTATGCTTGACCATATGCTCTCTCTCTTCATTCCATTCTTTATTTCTATGCCCTATGAATACCGCCTGTCAGTCCTTCACATTCTCTGATAATTCCTGTACCTGTTCCATATGATACTTACATTCTCTATTCCATATTCTGATCCAATCTCCTTGTATATAAACCTGAGACCCTCTGCATGTACTCCTCAGTTTGAATATCAACTAAGTTTCCTCCCCTCGAGTCTCCTCTCTTTTAAGTGTCTCCTTTGCTCTATTTCTCTCCCCACTTCTTGCCTTCTTCTCCTGAGGGCCAGACTTGAGCAAGGGCACAACACATATGTATGTACATCCTGTGCCAACACCCTCATACCTCTGCACCTCCATTTTCTCACCTCTGTCAGACCTCCAGTCCAACTCTGCCCTTTTCCTTCTTTTCTCTTCAGACCTCCACTGGACTTGAGCCAGGAGGATCCAGACTTGACAGTGAGAGGAAGTGGTGGATGGAAGTGAAAAGACTTGGTGAAGGGTGATGTGACACTGAAGGTCACAGACAAGGGGTGAGATGGCAGGAAGCAAGAGGTGCTGCCACCTCACTTACTCATGCATGGAACTTATCCTGGAAGGTAAGCACAAGCTCTTACAGCCCAGAAGATGCTTCATGAATGTTGAACACTCAGTGGAATATTATGAGAAGTGTGAGATTACAGAAAAGGTATGGATGTACTATGAGATGAAAGATGCCAACTGGGAAGGAAGGTATGGGTGAAAGCCTCAGGGCTTTCCAGCCCATGGCATGGTCAGGTGGATGAGCTGCATTCCTAAGTGAAAGGAGTCTATTGATGCATAAAGCATAGCTTGCCCACTATGGAAGGAGATGGGCATACCTTGATTGTTGGGGCTTGAATGCTTTGGCCCAAGGGTGAGTATTTGATTAGAGAGATGTGAAACATGAGGGTTTTTAGTCTATTTGCTGGGCTGAGTATGTGGAGTGGATGAGGATGTCCTTGTCTAGTTGAGTTTTCTATAAATGCTCATATGTGAAGATGTTGCAGTTGGACTTATTGAGTGGTTTGTTATGGCTTGGAGAGGGGCTTTGATGGCAGAGAGCATGTTGTTTGATGGAAAACAGGGCTGTAATGTCTATGAGGAGGGAAAGGAGGTCTGGGAAAAGGTGAGAGGAGCATATCAGAAGGAAATTGATCTCATGAGGGTCCATTGGCAGGGTTTGATCTGCTGTGAATATATTTGGTGTGGATGAGTCAGATGTGACTGGTCTGGGCAAGAAAAGAGTGTATTTGTTGAAAGATAAGATTTGCCTGGTTGTTGTGGTGGCATCCATTCCACCATCTCTCAGCAATGCCCATGTTGTCACCATAGATGATATGTGTAACAGGAGGGTACAAGGGTACTCCTGTTGTGCAGGGCAGAGAAGAGAGAGGTAAGTCAAGAATGCTCACCAAGATAGAGAACAAAGTTCTTGTGACCAAGTTTGGGTTAATCAAGATTGATGAGATCAACCCTTGTAGAGCTTCTTAGAAGCTTGATCTCTAGGGGAAATGAATCTTGTTATTAATTACATCACAGTGCTTATCATCCTTAAATACATCCAGTGTCATATCCCATCCTAATCCTGATCTCCATACCTCTGAACACCCCTCCAATATCCCCTATGTTACCTCCAACCCCAACATCCTCATCTCCAGTCTCCTCCAAAGGACCCTGTCCTACCCCTCATCAGACCTCTGATACCAGAACCCTTTCCCCTGTCAGACCTATTATGATTGATCCAGATCTTGTTTCCTTTTATGCTCACTCCATTCTCCAGACCTATGAACCATCCTATGCTACTCCTACATTACATTCTACATTCCTTCATCCTATGTACAGTGACTTAAAAAACTGTTGCAATGTTTGCTACATTTAGAGTGTATGTAGTGTACTGGCTATAACCGTGGGAATATCGCTTAGCATTGGTGAGACCGAATATAGTACAAACCCCTGGCTACGT